>CAIGRP010027473.1:0-18554 GCA_903798385.1 Fraxinus cuspidata | reverse complement strand
GATTGTAATGCGTGAAAACCGATAACAAGAAAAGAGGAGAAAAGAAGAGAGAAATGGGAGGAATATTGTATTTTATTCAGTAATCAAGTGTCTTATTACAATCACGGACCTATTTATATAGACTAAAAACAAAACTAATAAGGAAATCAAGACTATTAAGGAATTTACAAAATCAATTTACCAAAATTGAGTAAAATGCAATTGATGTTAATTTTATTTACGCCTCGAATATACTTTCCAATTTGCATCCCTTTCATTCCATTTATGGGAATTTCACTTATAAGTAGGGAGAAAGCTAACAGTCGAGCCTGACGCTTCTTTTCTTCACTTTGGCCTCATACAAGCTACNACGCCTCGAATATACTTTCCAATTTGCATCACTTTCATTCCATTTATGGGAATTTCACTTATAAGTAGGGAGAGCGCTAACAGTCGAGCCTGACGCTTCTTTTCTTCACTTTGGCATCATACAAGCTACCCGCGGTTCACTTAGGCTGCGAATACGCAGATGTAGGAGTATGCCCCTTGGAGTTGGCCTATAGATATTCGCCAACAATATTCGAGCTTTAGCTATCTTTAGTTACGGAAAAGTTTGTCCAATTCTGTCACCTAATTGCTTCTCCCAACCACTCCTATTGAGGCCACTGCCTGTCTGTATATATGCAAGCTACAGCTTCAGTTTCTGGTTCAAAGACGACGTGATTCACAACAGTGCCATGCAATCCTGTAAGAAATCAGTAATAGCGCTAAAATGCTTCTGTTACCTGTGCTCAAACATCAAAAATTTGCCAGCCGTCAAAAACCAATGACAATGTAAGAATTAATAGACTAAATCACCAAATTAACGCAGCTGTGAACCATTAGCTGGAAAATACAGTGAATGCTACTAAAGAAAACAGAGAGAAATCATGTATCGGTCCAAATCTCCTATTTGGGTTACAACTTGAAGTGAACTATGCTTGAAACTCATCTTTTATAACCATTTATACTCTTTATAAGTCATATCCAGGGACAGCTAAAAGCAGCATTTGAATGAAAGATCGTTGTAGGACCATGTCCTTCAAAGTTTTTGTTACTTTGTCAATTCATTTTTGTATGGCAATGTAATTGCTTTCAAAGTAGCGGTAATAATTAAAAAGGACAAAAACTATTGATCTTCTCCTTTTGGCTTCTTATGGTAAGTAACATCATAAAATTTAGCTATAAATCATACGAGGCTTTTCTAGACTGATAAGGTGGGGCTGCAGTGTAATCTCCAGCTGCTGAGGCTGGAATATTTTTGTCAGAGCATAGGTTAGCATATTGAAATCTGTAACTGTTTACAGGAGCGCACAGCATAATGATTGCAATAGTGTTACCTTTCCGATTCTGATTGGTACTCCATCTTGCTCTCATACGGTTTCAAAATTCTCTCCAATCCAGCTTTCTTATGTGGTTTTCTCATGGCCAATTCATGAATCCATAAGTTCTGGGGGACAAAATAAATGTACTTCATCTCTCAACTGTGAAACTAAGCTATCCAATGTTTCAAACGTTTGAGAGCCCTGAGAATGGTGTCTATCTTCTACGGTAAAACCATAACTTTTTCCATTCACTACTATTGCACTTTGCCCCGGGGATTTTGTCACTTGATTGCGTTTCATTTTCATCCGCATTGCAGCAACCCCATCCCACTCTTCTGCTGATGCGTATATATTTGCCATTTCGACATAAGGAGCTGCAGCCTCTGGTTCAAGTTGCAAAAGACGTCGTGTAGCATACACGCCAAGCTCTAGGTTGTGATGAATCTTGCAAGCAAAAAGGAAAGCACCCCAAATTCCAGCATCTGGTTTGATAGGCATATCTTGAATAAAGTTCAATGCTTCTTTCAGTCTTCCTTGGCGTCCAAGGAGGTCAGTCATGCAAGCATAATGGTCTAGTCCGGGATTTATTCCATACACTTTAATCATCATATCAAAAATTTCCTGCCCTACATTCGACAGACCTGCATGAGTGCAGGCTTGAAGAACAACAAGGAAAGTTACGTGATTTGGTTTCAAACCCAACTTTAACATTCGGTGAAAATAATCTAAAGCTGCTTGTGTTTTTCCATTTAGTGCATATCCTGCTATCATAGTTGTCCAAGAGACCACAGTCTTCCCTTGCATAGTACCGAAGAGTTCCTGAGCATCTCTTAAACTTCCACATTTTGCATACATGTCTAGCAATGCATTACATACCATCACATTGCTTTTCAACCCCTTCAAAATGGTGTAATTATCAATCCATTTCCCAACCTCGAGTGCTCCAATTTGGCCACAGCCTGAAATCAAATGGATCACAGTAACAAAATCAGGTGTCTTGCCAGAAGCCTCCATAGCATGGAACAAAGATAATGCCTCCTCCAAATCACCTTTTGCAGAATACCCTCCAATCATAGCAGTCCATGAAACCGGTGTTCTCTCAGTCATGCTACTAAATACACTTCTTCCCATGTCAACGTAACCACATTTGCAATACATGGAAATAAGGGTATTAAGCACAGCAATATTCTCATCACAACCGACTTTTATTCCATGAGCATGAATTAGCATACCATAACATAAAGAATTAGTTTGAGTACACGAGGAGAGCAAATTAAGAATGGTGCACAAATCAGGCCTAAATCCGTCAAGAAGCATGTGTTGGTACACCCCAAGAGCCTTCACCGGTTCCTCAACACAAGCACATCCCACAATCATAGCATTCCAAGAAACCACAGTCAAAGCATCGATGCCAATACTACAAAACACCATCTCAGCCGAGAACAGGTCACCACATTTGGCATAGCCAGCAATCCAAGTGTTGGCAACAGTAACATCCCCTCCACACCCACATTTCATTCCAAAGCAATGCACAGCGCTCAACAACCTCGTGTCCTTTACCTCGGACACCAATTGTGTCAAACCCATGATCGTCACTGCATCAGGCATGATGTTATCGATCCTCAACCCCTTGAACAAACATGAAACGCTATCCAAAAAACCCAACTGAGCAAAACCCATAATGATCACATTCCACGCCGCTAAATCTCTTTCAACCATGTTATCAAACAGATCGTATGCATGATCTATGCAACTGCATTTCACATACATGTCAACCAAAGCTGTTTGTACATAAACGTCTGAACAAAATGGCGATTTTGCAACATTAGCATGAATCATCTGGGAGTACTTCAGCTTTGAGAGCTTTGCGCAAGCTTTTGCAATAAAGGGGAAGGTTAAATTGTTGGGCTGTACATAAGAGTTCTGTTTCAATTCGCGAAAAAGAAGAAGAGCCTTCTGGGCATGGCCTTGATTCACAGCTTCTCTTATGCTGGAGTTCCATGAAGCAATTGAAAATCTATCGATAATCTGTATAACATTAGCTTTTACCATGTCAGTGAACAATCTGTTACTAACTTCAAGAAATAATTTCCACGAATATTCGTAAAATCTGGAAGAAAAAGTTAATTTTTGAATTAAAAGAAAATCATTTGACGTGCATAATTATTATTTGGACTAATGCTTGATTATGTATTTTTAAAATGAAATTTAAGATCATATTATGATCTTTAGTATATTAATTTGTATATGTTTTACTTCTTAAAAATATCTTATGTTACAAAATTGTTCCATGACGAGGTGCTCACAGTTTTTATATATACCTCCACTTCGAAAAGATAATTATATTATATTTTTAATCATACGTAAATTTTTCTAAATAGACATATATAAAATTAAATAAAAATATATTATTCTAAATTCATCCACTCATATTTCCTTTTATTAAAACCCCATTTGATTGCAACGAATAACATGGAAAATGTCATATATGGAGAAATGAATTTCATTTTGACCGTTTGATTTCAACGTGGAAATGGAAAACGAATTCCAAAGTACAACTACTTTAAGTTGTATTTTCTTTATTTTCATGGAAAATCAATTTCTATGATTTTGGTGGGTTTTTATTTTCCAACTAACCATAAATCATTTTGAGCATTTTTATATTCTTTTAAAATTTGTGTTTTAACTAAAATTTTAATAATCATAAAATATCATCTTACATTAAAATCATAAAACTCTAATAATCATCAAATATCAATTAGAGTATTTTTATTTTAGACTAAAAGATAAAAGCTGTTATTTGATATTAGATTTACTCTATAGCTCATTGGAGAATATGGTCATTCAACAATCACAAATCTTATTTATGTGAAAAGATAATCTACTTGTTTTTAAATTAACATTAACTCTGCTCCTTATGTTCAATAGAGAAGTTTTTTTTTTAGGGCATGTGAGAGAATTAATTGATGAAAATAACATATACAACCCTCCTCGTTGAGGACAACCGTTGAACCCTTCTATATTTTTTTACAAATCTTATTGTTTTAAGATTATACTTTATGTAAATGTATAATAATAAGTCCATTGCAAACTTAAACAAAGTGAAAGAATATTTACATTACCTTAAATTTCCATTGGGACATTAAGTACTAGATTTTCAGAGTTAGATTTATGTATCTGGTTTTACCCTTCTACATATTAGATGATGACAAAGTGAGTTTTATTTCAATATAAATTTTATTTTATTTCAAAATTATGCATAACCTTAAAAAGTTTATTTTTATTGAATACAAAAATGAATATTTGTCAATCAGACCAATTCATGTAACAAATAACATATCTACCGGGCATTTAATTTTATTTTGATTATAATATCCTGTCAATAGAATTAATTATTGAATTGTAAGAAGGTTGATGTTATATGTAATATAGTAATTTTTAAATTTTTAAAATTGTATTAGGAATGAATTTAAAGTGTGATGAATACATAAATTTTGTGTGGATATATAGTGTTTAAATAAATGAATTCAATAAAGACAATATTGAAATGTAACGTGGATGATAATAGTAATTTTTTGAAATTTTAATAGGGATGAATATAAAGTATAATGATTATATAAAAATTGTGAATGTAAATAGTTATACCCTAAAATAAAATTGCAATATGTATAATTAACAAATCAAATGCACGTTTCTAATTATACTACCAAACTGACAACTTTCCTCTGTTTGGATTCATTCCATTTTGTTAAAAAGTTACTTTTTGAAGGCAAACATTAAATTTTTAACTACTAACTTTTTTCACCACTCGTTTCTTAAAAAGTAAAATGTTAACAAAATGGAACCGAAAGAGATTTAATATTTAAGATACTTTTCATTGACAACCAAATTGTCATCAATATTTTAGCAACGGTTCTTTTTGAAAAAGTTTTACCGTCTATGGGTGAAAGCTCAACTGAACTATAGTCGATCGGACGTGATAAAACGAAACCCTAGTTTGGTTATATCCATTTTTGCATGATAAAAGTACATTTTATGGGCTTGTTTAAACCCCAAATTTTATTTTTATTTTTTCTTTGTATGAAATGGATTTTGAAATAGTAGATTGATGAATAATGTATGATTAAAAAATATGAAAAAATTTTGAATTTACGTGTATTATTATTTTATTGATGAATATGTAGTTGAAAAAAGAGAGAAAAATATATTTTGAAAAAAAATTAGAATCAAACAAGAGCCGTAATTTTGCATTTGGCCTTTTCTGTCAACCCAATAAGCTTGCACCAAAAGAAACATCTTTCTTGAAAGGCAAGAAATGCCCTTCATTCCACCTAGCATATTTGTTGTCCGATTATGCTATCTAATTTATACAAATTGATATATCATGAAAAATTAAAATTGATGTTAAGGTTGAAAAATTAGAATTGATAACAGCTTTAATTTTTTGTAATATGTCAATTTACAATTGAATGGACTGCGAAAATGAACAGTAAATTTCATCTCATTATTGTATCTTTTCATTTGTCTGAACTCCATCGATGTCTACAAAACTTCCGATCGCCACCCACTCCCAGTGACCGAGCATTATAGCATTTTCTTGTCCACGAAAGTGAACATAGTTTTTGATAGGGTTCTGTTTATTGATGTGGCACTCTAAGCAACTCTCAATAGAATCTACAAGTTCACATAAAGAACACAGTAAACCGAAAAAAATGTGGAGTGTAAGCGGATCATACATGTAGGTCCCACAAAATTTGTCGACACAAAGTAGTTCGACTTTTAGCAAGTAAACTAAGCAACTATAAGACCTTGTTTTCTCTGTGCACATGTTCTTGCACCCAAGTGCATCATACCACCAGATAGTTCTCTACGGCTTAGCAACGCCAGTAAATAAAATTCCTTGCTCTTGGTTGGGTGCTTCAGACAAGAAAATAATACCAAAAGTAAGCGGGTAATGTGAACATGTATGACGGGAAACAAATTATGCGGTGATTATCTGGACAGTAATAAAGCGCTAAGAATTGGTTAAGCTACATAACACAGTCGATACCAACCAAAAAAATCATTTCAGCATTACTTGTACATTGAAGCAAATAGAAATATCAATGAGATCCACCACGAAGCACCATTTCACAATAATAAGTGTTTTCAAGCAGCACCCTTGAACTTGGCATCGTATTCATATGGTTGCTGCAAAAAGAAAAGACAAACTCCCATACTTCAGTGATGGCAGAAAATTTACGAGGAAAAATAAATGCTGCAGAATACAATGAAGATCAGTGTAAACTGTTAAGATAGAAACAAATTTGTCAATATCCAGGTGTGTGAGGACACTTGTCCTCGATATTTTGGGGGTTATATTATTAGATGTCCACTCCGAATGCTTTTCACTGCATTTGACAGAGTAGTTACTACAGTATTATTGCATTTGACAGCTCTGATACTTGCAACACTAGTCGAGGCAGTACTCAGCATCTGATGGTAAGATCAGAACTCAGAAGCAAGCCCTCAGAAAAGTGGTTTTCAAAAATTATCTATGAGAATCATAGCGGAATTTTTGCGATAAAGCTTTCGCTTCAACGAGTGATTATCCAACACGAACTCATCTATATTTTAAAATCTAGTATTAAAATAGAAAAAGAATCAAATTTCCCCAAGTTCTCTGTTGCATTCTCCAGGAGGAATGTACACAGAACTAGTACTGCGGAATAAAAAGACCTACAAACATGGCCACTACGGGTATTTTGTCACCTGTGACAAATTTGAGAAGTTAATTATTCGATTTCCCTCAAGTTAAACGTAAATAAGGTTACCAATTTTCCAGCCCTTGGTTCTCTTTCAAGGGGGAGAGGGATGTTTAAAAGTGATTACCAAGAATATTGCTGAGATCAATCTCCGAGCAAACCATCTTTTATGCATAGCTTGTTGAGCACGTGACGCTGCATCAACACTTTCAAACCTCAAGTATACATATCCGGCACTATTCCTGGAAAGTAAAAAGATCATTATAAGCCATCATCTATGCATTCACAGTTCTGTTAACCAAGTGTGAATAATGAGATCAAAATTGATCATGGAGTTTCCTTTTCCTGAGGTAGCCAGCAAGTAGAACAGATAATGAATTATAACAGGTGAAAGTATAAACATGTCAAGATATTTCTAATGAACTGCAAAGATTCGTTGGTGAAACGTTGAAAACAAATTAATAAAATTAGGTTGTCACAGTCGTGACTAACTGAAAACAGAAAATAAAATCATATCCTCTTTCATTCTGCACTTTACAAAAAAAAAAATCATATATGATAAATTGTCTTATTTTTTCTTTGCAACCTTTAATCAGATATTCTGCAGAACTTTCCTCCACAAATGTCCATATTGTCAATTTATGAACAACTTGACTAACCCTCCTCGCTCCCACAGTATCATCATCTTCATAAAAGAAAATCAAATATATACTTACTTGTCCACATAAGCATGCTTCACTACGCCGTACTTGGAACATTCTTCTTGCACGTCATCTCTAATATCCAAATCGAACTCTGGGTCCACCTGTTTTAGTATGTTTGAGCAAAGGCAGTGTAAGAGATAACAAACTTCAGTGAGAAACAATGAATGAAACTATCACTAACCTCCACAGTTGGATCGAACATATTCTTCAATAGCAAACACTCGCTGGGGTTCCCAATAGGTTCTGGAGCCATAGAAACCAGTTGTGTTGGAAGAACTGGGGGCTGGAGAACTGTTGATGGGTTCATTGGCAAGTTGATAGACTGTTGTGGAGCCAATCCATTGAGAGCAGGCACTCCGATGGGCCCCGTGACACTGGAAAGGATAATCAAGTTTGAGTTGACAGTCGCAAAAGAAAGGTATGGATTTCATGAAATCCTATACATACCTTGAAGCAGTACCACTGCGATCCAGCTTCTGCATGAGCAATGCTCTTGACTGAGCATTTAAAGACTGTAGAGATTATGCAAAATAAAGATTCTAAGAATATGTTGCAAAACAGAAACAGATGAGATAGCTAATCTTCCTGAAGTGAAATTTCAAATCGAATTGATACAACTGCATTTCCCATTTACGAAGTCAATCCATTACTCGTAAATTTGAATTGATGTGTCCATATCCTTGGTCAATGGCATTTAATCACCACCTCCAAAGGAGAAATCAAATACCAGCACAGGAGAAAAATGCAATGCACTCATGACATGACTTCCAGTGCTCAAAAATAAACATTTCCTTTTGACCACCCTTCTTTTACAAAACAAGAAAAAAAGATTCGATCACATGCAAGATCAAAATAATAACTTCAAAGCATAATTGCAAGCACCTTATAGTTTCAAGCTGGATTTACCATTGGGCGACTAGGGACAATAATTGAAGCATAATTAGTTAATAACCATAATGCAATTTAAAAAACTTCTCACCAAACCACCCCCATCATCATCATCAAAATCTGCAGTTTTTGTTCCAGAATCTTGTACACCAACATGATCTGTAACTGATGAAACCTATGATGAAATCAAAATAGAAAACGACGAAGTCTCAGAAAATGAACAAAAATGAAAAATGAAGCTAAAATGGTATAAGTTTAGTACCTTGATGGTCCGACCAGCAATCTCCAGTTTACCATTCAAACTCTCTGCTGCCTTTGCATGTTCAAGTTGCGCAAACTGGAAAATATCAATTCAAGAGGTTTCATGTTACAATAGGTGGTGATAACATTAAAACTCGATGGAACACAGGAAACTTTCAATGCAGAGAATTCTCCAATATACTGACTTGAACAAATCCAAAACCTTTACAGTGTCCTGTCTCTGGATCCGTAGGCAGTTGCACAAGTTCAACAGGCCCAAAAGCTTCGAAAATCTAGGAGAAAAAATCAATACCAAGATTTGAACACGTCTCAAAAACAGATATCGGGAGCTAAAGGAGACATGATGGAGAAGAGAGTAAAATACAAATAAGTCGAATATATTAGAAAATCAATTAGCCGGATCCATTAACAAACTAACAAAGTGATACTATGTTGAGAAAAGTTCATAAGCTACACATCTTCAATGCATAGAGTAGCAAATATATATCAACAAGGTCGTTTCTATCTTGCCCCTCAAGCATATTTCTCAATTTCTCATAACAGTTCTTAGGTTAATTATTTGAGATTCACTTTCAAAATGGTTTACCAAAATATTATTTATTAACTAAAATTGAATAGCTTACATAAAGATCCAAAATATTTGTCCTCCGGATAAAATTAATTGTACTCTTACCATTTAAAACTCATGAAGAATGATACAGTTCGTTACAACGTCAAATAACCAAAACTCAAATCCCAATATTGAGTGTCCCCGATTTTAGAATAATTTTTAACTTAACAGGAAAATAAATGTCGCGAGGTAATGTGTGTCATATCTTTCAAACAACACTCTTCATTCAGATTTTTAGTTTATGAGGAACACGACTCATATTTCTACTTGTTAGAACATATTGAAGTCAGCAATGGCGGATCGACTTAATAGAAAGCTAAATGAAGAGGCTATTTCACTACAAACGACTGTGAGACTCATTTTTGACAGCAAGAATTACAAGAAAGAGCAAAACAGATGGATGTTTTTCTCAGTAGTCTATCGAGTTCATCCTCTGGCACTTAATTTTAGATACCATATAATGTCTTAACCTCCAGATCTTTCTTCCGCAGCAAATGTTAAGCTGTTACAAAGGAATCCGGAATAACAGCGTAATACTAAGATATGTGCTTCAATAAATGGTGGTGACAAGTCTTTACCTGCTTAAGCTGAAATTCTGTCATGTTAAAGTGTAAATTGCCCACATACAGCTTCCTATCTGCAGCACCATAAGGTCCGACGACACCTGAACCACCAACAGTAGTATTGGATTGAACAAGATTCTTTTCAGCCTCAGAAGGTTTGACCATTACTGGTTGTCCAAAGAGAAGGTGACCAGACAGAGCTATAGCCATCGGCACAGACATGGCATCGTAAAATTCAATGTATCTGTAGTCAGGTTATATAATTACCAAGTCAATCACTAAAAAGGGGGACAAAAATCTATACAGCTAGTCACAGAACGAAATGATATTGCATGCGACAAAAGTGAGGAACATATAGAAGCGTCTTCGTGATGCACGGTGCCTCACAAACATACCAGCTCCCCTTCATAGCATACATAAGGGGTATTATTAATCAGCATATATGCCATGTTAATCACAAAGTACAGACCGCATCGTCATTGTATTGGCAGGCTTTTGAAAAAGCTCAGTCAAAAACATCAAGGTAAAAACAGAGTGACAAATTAGCCCATTCTTTCTGGAATTGTCCAAGTCTTATATATTTAATCGTGATAGACTAACAGCCATATACGATTTAGCCACTGTTTGGGGACCATCAAAATTATAATTCATTTTTTTTGTGTCTCCTTATCAACCACACATTCTCCAATAAAATAATATTACACGTAAACCCAAAACATTTCATTCTTTTTTAATCACACATTCAACAAATTACTATTCCAAAATGCATTTTTCCAAAATTTTCATTATAACGGGGGCCAAACAAGGGCTTTATGTGCTACCTAACATTATTTTAGGACTTAATTTGCATTTTTCCATTTTAAATTTTAAATATTGTTGATGGCATAACATTTTGACAAAAGTAACTGAATTAATTGGAGTGGTTGACCACTGAACCAGAAACAAGAAGGGTTCAGTACAGCTTAAGTCTAGTTTCAAAGACACTGGCATTGGCATGTATATGTTGAGAATGTGAAAGTACATTGAAATGGAATAGAGCTCAGAGGCTTTCGATCTTTTACGTGAGATATTAAAATATATCAGACTAACATACTCTTAAACCATAAATTACATATGTTAAACAAGTCAGATCATCAAGTACCTGTGAAGTGAAACTTGAAAAACATTAGACATCTGTCACCAGATAATGAAAATTTAGACTTGTATCATTTCTGTATTACTTCTCCATTATATATCCCCATCTGGAGAGATGAGCAAGGATGAAAAAGGTATGAATGGCTCCAATATTTGTTGATAAAATATCTTTGATAGCCTTCAATTTGAAGAATCAAAATTATTAAGGGCTTCTGTTGATAGTAGACATTTAGTGCAGGAACCATAATAGGATTGAGTCAGACTTTGTTGATTCTCTCACTAGCCAAGACAACATGTAAATCCACAAATTCACTTCTTTGAAATATACAATTTTGAAGAAAACAGGACAAAGGTTTGAAGAGATTCAAGAGAACTGCTTCTAGTCTAGAGGAACAGAATCGGTAACTGGAGAAGAGAAGAATTCAATATTTATCAAACCTAAAACATTGTTCCCGTGTACCAAGAGAGTCATAATGCAACGACAAAGGAAACATGATATGACCACCATAAGCATAAACGTACCCAACTCCTTTTGATCGCCTTGAATTCCGATCCATAATAAGTCGTACATCCCTTACCTGGAGATGAAATGAAAAATATAAAGATATAAATTTTTAAATAAGGGAAGCTGTAAGAGAAAAGAACTTCAAAACCATCTTATGCCTCGCTACTACTGTAATATAGGATATGAAGTACCAGAAGACCATCCTGAACCCATTCACACTACCCCCCTGCATGTAAAAATTTGATGCACAAGAAAGTGATTGTATTCAGCAACTGAAGGCAGAGGAGCGTTTAATAGATAAGCTCCAGCCTCCAATAAGACAGCAAATAAGCAATTATATGGCTCTGAATGATTATACAAATTCACAAAAAATAGAACAATTTGGTCTTTTCCTTGAGAAGATTGAAGGTTTTTTTTATAAAATTCTTGGTGTAGAAAGGTTTTGGAGAACTTGTGGCAATGAAGAAAATAAAAAACAAATTAAGACAGCCATCACAGAAACAAGAGTCATGGGCCCCACCATGTAGAACAGCCAAGATAACTCAAGATAAACAACAATTTGTTTACAGACGGTATTTAGGGCTTGTTTTATGCAAGATTTTTATAACAGATTTTGTGAAAAGTGATTTTTTTGGATAATGTGAGGTTAATAAGTATGGTGCAAAACTATTTGTTGGGAGTATGTGTTGTTGAACCTGAGTTTGGAGAAAAATGAGTTTTATAGAATATGTACCAGACAGGGACTTAATATCACAATTAGCTAATGGCATAAAACAGTACACAAATAAAAGGAGATGTCCATGTAAATGGTAAACCTAGGCTTTGACCTCGATAAAAGATAGATAAAAATGATAGAAAGAAGAGAAGGAAAGGAAATAAAGGTTGCAACCCATTTTTGTGTAGAGTTTCAAATATAATATGTACTCTTGAAATTGGAGTAGAGAGAGAAAAAGGAACAGACCTAAATAAAGAAGACAACAAACCACAAAATAAGAAAAGTAATATCCAAAACATAAAGTTTATCGTCTAGGATCAAACCATGTCATCTTTCAAAAAACAGTTGCATACCTTTCCTGCTTGTGAAAAAAACTCATAAACATCTCTCTCTGTGGCCTTCAGAGGCATCTGCAAACAAGAAATGTTGGGAAATCAAATAACAGATTGACAGTTATCTAAGCCATTGTCACATGCTCATTCCAAACATAAACAAAGTATGTGACTTGGAAAAGTTTCTGTGTTTGATCCTTGAGATGCAAGTATAATCCGTCAAACAACAAACCTGGTAGGCAAAAACAGTTCTTTGGTCCCTCTCTGGATCAGCTTCAGGCTCTGTTGCTTCTTTCTTGTCCTTGAATCTCCTGCATTAACAACTCTAAGAATAATAAGTATAAATCCAATAATAGGATAAGGCCAATATCATTATATCAGTGGCCTCAAGCCTGCTAGAGATTTGTTGTAAGAACATAATCTCACACCCTTGTTTTTAAGACTCCCCCGGGGTTAATGAATTTTCACCCCCAAAAACTCCATGCCGGCATCTTCCTCGTAGTTCGTTCCAATTTACATGGCTAACTCCTAACCAGAAGAGTGATTTTTAAAATAAGTAAAGAAAACAGAAAAGAAAAACTACCTACTGGATAATTTTTCCAAATACCACAGTCAGCCCATTTCATCAGACATTCAGCAAAACAAACAATCTAAACATTTGCCAAAATAATCATAAATCACTCGCGTGCTTGAAAACAACAGAACAGAAATAACAATAGAACGAGTGGCAACAACATTTGTGCATCTCAAAAAAGTCAAGCAACATAACTAGGTAATCCACAAGTTCATGACTATCATCGAGCTCACAAAGTACGACAAAAATTTATTAAAGGAAACTACAAGGATCAACAGCTTGATTATTTTGATGAATAAACAAATTGATATTTTTGATTGTCAAGTACATTTTTGGATCAACCAGTAGTTGGAAAGACCCCCATTTGTTTAGACCTTTTGACATTATAAATAAAAATTTAATTTGCGCTGTGCACATCAAGAAAATTCCTCAACCATTGATATTTGAAATATATAGTTAAAAATCTCTTTCAAATCTCAATGTAGTAGCCAGAATGAAAATTTAAAGGCCACTCTTCTGTCAACTATATCTAAGCAACAAATTCATATGGATGTTTAATAATTTTCTCCCATAAATTCATTAATCACTATCCATGCTCAAATATATTACGAATTCCAATACATCATATAACACGCTAATCATATTCACAATATGTTGAATTCGTACAATTTCGAAAAAGTAAAATTGATGTTTGCAGATATGGAGCCTTAGCAATTTCATCTCTGAAGTTAAGAAACGTTGAAAAACTGATACAGCTCACACAAGAATCACAAACGCAAAAAATTCAATACATCACTGATCAACATCTCAGCTCGGAGGAAAGAAAGCAACCTCAAATCCAGCTAAGCAAAACACTAGAAGGGTGGAGGCGTGAGCCAAATCTAAAAGCCCGGAAAGAAACAACGGACCTAATCAATTCAGTATGTGGAAAAGTCAATTTCTTCAGTGAAGAAACCTCCGAGGTGTTTACTTGTTGGAAGCCCATTAAGATGTGAAACAATCCATCTACTTTATCAACCCAAGTAAAATGTTAAAAACTGAACTCTTGAAGTTTGAGTTCAACTGTTCAAGTCAAACCGTTAACAGAAGATTCAAATTTCAGTAGCTCACCTCGCTCTCATTTAAATAATAAAAATAAAACAAATTCTGATAGGAAACGCAAACAAAAACAACCCCAATCAGAGGCATTTCATCAGAAAGTCATAATATCACTAATCGAATAAACTAACTCTTGAGTTAGTACCATGGCATGAGTTCGCCACAAATTTGAAAGTGAAGAACAAATCAAGGCTTCAAGTTCAAATCTCCAAGCCCAATTTGGATTAAAAGCAAATGAAAGACTGATGAAAGAAAAAATGAGAAGCGATTCATTAGAGATCGGCTTTAATAAGAGAAAATGCATTAGACATCACCTGCTATCACGCAGTTCATGCTCCCTTCCTCTCATCAATTCCCTATCCCTTTCATGCTCCAGTCTCGGTCGACTTCTACTCCTCGGCCTCTCCTTTTCCCTTTCCTTTTCCTTTTCCCTTTCTCTTTCCTTTTCCCTCTCCCTCTTCTCTCGCTCCTTCTCTTTCTCCCTCTCCCTCTCCCTCCTCTCCTTATCCCTTACCCTATCCCCTTCCCTCTCCCCTTCCCTCTCCTTATCCTTGTCTCTCTTCTCCCTATCCCGTTCGAGTTCCCTCGAGCTCCGCCTCTCTCTATCCCTTTCCCGCTCCAAATCCCTGTCGGAACTCCTACGCCTCGAGCTCCTCTCTCTATCCCGGTCTCTCTCTTTTTCCCTATCACGCTCCCTATCGCGGTCTCTGTCACGTCCATTCTCTTCATTATCCCTGTCTGTTCGCGATTTTTTGCCACTGCTCTTACGATCCCTCTCTTCTTCATCCAAGCCATCATCTTCACTCCTGTCTCTTCGTCTATATCCCTTTTCGCTCCTCTCTCTGTCTTTTTCCTTGTCAGAAGTTTCCTTTTTTTCGGCGGTTTTGGACGGGACTTTAGTTTCTTCCACCGCCTTTTCTAGGTAATCATACTCGTCGAAGTCCATTCTGCTGCAGCGAATTCAGATTCGGCAATGAACGGCGGTCACGTTCGTCTAACCGCCAGAATTTGGATGTTGAGACTCTTCAGTAAGAGGAAGATTGAATTAGGGTTTTGGAAGATACAGAAAATAGTAGTGTTTGCCTTGGTCCGTTTTTGGGTGATGCGATTTTATACAAAAGAAATACAAAATTATAAAGTTGTCCCAATAGTCACCAAATTTATGTATTTATTTTGGACTATACAAATTTTGGCCACTAAAAATGTCAAAATGTTAGACGTTACTACTAATATGACATATTTTACTCAACTCTAACAAAATTGGTGATGTAACGGATGGTATGCACAAGTGGTGTAACTCACGACATACCAAATTATCATGTAAAAAAAGTCACATTTCATTATTGACTGTACTTTGAAAAATGTATTTGATTGTTCACTGTATTTTTAAAGACATCTTTAATTACTCACTATACTTTAAGGTAGTCGAGCTTTCACCACTAAACTTGTAAAATTGACTTCGTCAAATGTTGTTCGAGTATCATTTTCATACAATAAAATAATATTACAATATGTTACAAAGGAGTAATTCAAAACGTTTTTCAATATACTTGAGTTTTGTTGCACTTATTTTCATATTTGATATATAATCTACATTAACAACAATAAAAATTTGACGATTCTGATGACTAATTTGAACAAAAAAATATATGGCATTTACCAAAAAAATTCATAATCTACATTTACATCAAAGAATATACACCGAAAAACCATCAAATATTTCTTTGCAACAAAAAACATACGCCAAAAAAATACAAAAACATCAAGTGTTTCTTGTTGTAAATGTAGATTATAGATCAAATATGGAAAGAATTGCAACAAAACTCGTATATTACAAATTTATTTTGTTGTATGAAAACAATACTTCAAAAGTATTCTTAAATATCCAGGATCGACGTTGGTTTTACAAGTTTAGAAGCCAAAACTAGACCACTTTAAAGTATAATGAGCAATCAAATACGTCTTTCAAGGAACTGTGAGCAATCGAAAACCCTTTTTTACATGGCAATTTAGTGTGCCATAAGTTACACTACATGTTCATTCATTTGTCATGTCACCAATTTCATTAGAGTTGAATAATGAATGTCATGTCGTGAGTAATATCCAATATTTTGATAAATTTATTGGTCAAAACTCGAAATTTGAAACTCCAGTGATCGATCTAATACACAGACATAAGTTCAGTTATTATTGGGACAATTAACTTATTATTCTATAATTGTAAATATTTTTGTCTGTGACGAAATAGTTAATGATGGTAGAACATGTGAAATCAAATGATTGAAATAAATTGTGATTTTCTCTTAAGGTAATCAGCACATAATGTTCTTACATTTCACCGTTAGTATGAAAAGCGTTATTATCTTTCACTTCTTGACATTTTCACCTTTAATTACATATTTGATTGCACGGAACGTCATTTCCATCCATTTTCATCCAACCCTTCGTTAAATGCCCCCATGCAAACCCTCATTTCATTGCAAAAGATATGCCTCCTTTTGAAAACATTCTAAAATATTCATTGCAGTGAGTCATCTATACCCCTTGGAGTTGGACATCTGTTCGTCCCAAGCCAAAATCACATTCTCATAGTCTAGACCCAACGTTATCTTATTCTTCTTCTTAGTATCATCATCAACTTCATTAAAATCTTCGATTTTTTTAATTATCGCCTGATCACCACCAATAATTGGTTCTTTAGTATCTTCTCCTTCACCTGTAATTGGAGAATAATCATCAGAATCAAAAAGTTTCTCTTTCCAAATCAATTTCTGTGCCATTTTCATGTGCCTGAGCCATGACTGTGCCTGCAACTTCTTCATTTATTGACTCAAATCATCCACGGCTATAAATTTGCCCCTTTCTCTGACAGTTGAGTTCACAGTTTAAAATTTGAACTGATATTTTATAATTTATAGTTTTATACGCTCTTCGTCTCAAGTTCTAAAAATTTGAAGTAGGGAGAAATGGCAGATGAAGGGACAGCAACTTGCATCGACATATTTCTGCTGACTATTCTCTTGCCTCCCCTATGGTTGCCCGTACATTTTCTTTACTAGAATAGAAAAAATATTTGTATTTATCATTAATACATGATTTTAAGTATAAATTTACACAGGCTGAATTTCGAATCTGTTTGCTGCCGAACATCTTCGGTTACCTCCCTAGAATTATCTATGATGTCTATGCCATCACCAAGAACTGATCCCATCCAACAACTCTTGGTAAATTTTTCATATATCCACCTACTCACCCACCCACCCTTAGCTAATAAATTATCAGTTTAGATATAAAAATTTAGGGGCTGTTCTTTTCATATTTCAGTTTTGAGTTTTGAATTCGTTTTATATTTTGTGTTTTGAGTATCTGTTTTGAAATTGCTAAAAATGCGTTATTTTTTGTTATTCTGAAAAATTGTTTCTCAAAGCATAAAAATGGAAAACGTGTTTATTTTGAAATTTTGAGAATTTTTTTTTATAATATTTTATTCAAGAAATCTGATTATTCAATAAATTTTAATAGTTTAATGTTAATATAGTATTAAATAACATATAAATTTTGAAGTTGGTGAATCTTGAAATATTTTTTTTCAGATATAAAAATATTAAATAACATATAAATTTTGAATTAGTGAATCTTAAAATATTTTTTACAGATATAAAAAACATAACATAAATTAAATTTGGCAGAACAGTTCAATCGATACGATTAGAAGTTTACGTGTCAAGACAAAACGGACAAATACTGAACAAAATATAAAATAAATTCACGTTGTCATGTACAACGTCTTGAGTAGCCATTCCACATGTCTGTAGCAATTTGATTCTTTACTTGTCCAATTTGAGCTGTTTGACTAGAATCAAAATGTATGACTTCTTGATCTTGACCTGACTCCAGTATATCTTAAAACACTATATTCTCCTCTGAATACTCAACGAACAACATATCTAAAGCGTGCCCCTAGCGAATAAAGTTGTGTACTGAGCAACATGCTGTAGGGATTTGTCTTTGCCTACTAAAAGGATAATTGGTAATCAATTTCAAACTAGGAAATGTTGCCTTTAAAACTCCAATGCAACGTTC
>CAIGRP010027472.1:0-10758 GCA_903798385.1 Fraxinus cuspidata | reverse complement strand
CTAAATATTTAACTTCTAATATATTTAAAATTAGATATTTTCTAGAACATGCTAACTTTTCGTCACATAATAGATACTTTTAAACTGTTACATAGCCATTAACAATTTTCATTCATCGTAACTAAATTTCAGAATTTTACTTACTATAATAATTTAATATACAACCGTCATTAATTTGTTTGTTGAACTTATTATTAACTTCAATAATATTTTGTAGTTCAATTACCTTCATCTCCTTCTCGTTTTAGTTAACATAATTTCAATACATACATCCATACATAAATTCAAATATTACTTCCCTAACTTATAAAGTCTTCATCATGACATTTCCATTTAAGATAAATAAATTATAAATTCTCATTCTAGTTATTACTTATTCCAGTAAATATGTTTCCAACTGCTTGATCAAATATTGATACTAAATATCTAAATTTATATATTTAACATATAAAATAATAGATATTTTCTACGACATGATAGCTTTCCTTCGCACAATAGATATTTTTATGCTAGCTTTTTTCGTACAATAAATAGATATTTTTAAACTAACACTATCTATTAATATTTTTCATTTACCATAATTAACTTCATAATTTATTTTAAATACTCCATAAGACCACAAGTAAATTCTAATTTCTCTTCTATTTTTTAAATTATCATTTATTTTTATTTACGTTTTTCGATTATTACAAAAATTAAACATTTTCACCGCGTTCAAACTTGCCTTCATCTATTTTAAACATATAAACACATAAATAATTCTAACTTCTATTATTGCATATTAATTTTCTACATGTAACTTTTAAATATTTTAAAAATAATAATGTTTCAAATAGAGTAAATACAATTTAAATTTTCACTGATTTAGTATTTTTGTTTTATTCCGTGCAGACAGAAACAAAACAAGTAACTATTATGTCACGTTAGCATTTTTAATTTTACCTCGTCCACACTCAAATAGCTTGTCTAAGTAACTACATACTTCAAGTCGAATAAATATATACTTCAAATCAAATTGAACAGTAAAAAATCTTACTCTATGAATCTTTTATAAATAGCTGATCTCAATACTTCATTTTTCACATCTGCAACCACAAAAACATATTGCAATTATATATTCATTTTTCTTCATTTCTTATTATTTTAACAAGAAGTTATAATTTTATATATTCATATATAACCACACTATTTTTTCCTTTAATTTCATTTTGTTGCAACTTTCAGATTTCAATCAATGGCTGCAACTTACAAATTTATTCCACAAATTACTATATCGAAGACAAACTGGTATGCAAAGCTTATTGTTGCAGGAAAACAAGCACTAAAAATAGCACGTAACTCTATCGCTCGATATCAAAATCTTACCTTCATGGATTTGCAGGTAACTGCATATGAAGATATCCCAACTTTCAATCTATTATATATTTTCTGTTCGTCCCTTCATTTTATTGTAACGTTCAACAAGGTAACACAGTTACAGCTACAATGTATAATGCTAATATTACAACCCTTGCTGACCAATTAATACTCGAAAAGACGTACATAATCTCAAATGCAACTGTCAAAGATAACAAAAGTGAATTTAAAACTGCACCAGAAGAAAAGATTTGGAGTATAACATGGAGAACAAAAGTTGAAGACCTCAACGAAAATAACTTGGACTTCTTGTTTTCTAAATATGAGCTCACTCCATTTCATGCACTAGAATATCATATGGACAACAACACAAGCATACGTAAGAATTCTACCACGTAAACTGTACACAATATTTTCACGTCATATTTCATAATATTTAACACATGCAAAATACTTGATAGATAAATTTTTTTTATCCATGCAGATGTTATTGACGTTGCTATAGAAGTTTGACAAAAAAGGATTATCCAGACTTATTTTAGTACTCAAGTCAGTCTTCAAGATGTCGTATTGATAGATAAATATTTTCAGACGGTGATATTAACTCTATGGGACACTTTCGTTGAAAGAAAATGCATAACTATTCTTCAAAACTTACCAACAAAACCTGTGATATAGGTTACAAATCTTAAAGCTTCTTCTTTCAACGGTAATTGAAACTTCACCATACGCTCTCGTTTCAAATAATATAGAAAAACATAAAAAAAATAAACATAATAATTATTATTGTCTTCCTTCTACAGGCATTACATTCTCTACTAAAGCGAATAGCAACATTTTCATTGATGCTGAGTCATTACATCTGGCATACTACAAAGAATGGTATTAAAACATATTCAAAAAAATTTTTACCTTACCTTCTTCCTACTAACATATAACGGAATACTGTATTTTATGTTTTATGTATAATCGCATAATTATTTTTCACAGGGTGTCAACTAATAATGAAAGACTTGACCAACTTATGGATGGAAACTCACTGATTCGTGTGAGCCCACCAAAACTTTCACCCCCTGCAAACAACAAATTTACATCTATTGCTGAATTACTGGGAGTCTACTTAGAGGTTTTTTCTAGATTAAATATACATAACATACATACTACTAACGATCCAAATACTTTTTACGCTTGTCTATATTCATAATTTAATTATATTTTTTTCCAACAGAAAATATTTTTATGGACCAAAGCCCGTTGGACAATCATTACGACCCATTAGATATTTTTGTATATGTCTTGCACCAATTGTAAGAAAAATTCAACTACAGACTTAGGACAAATTCATAAATGTCACTTCTATAAATACGAACATGCAAAAGCCAAACCTCGGTAAATTATATAGTTAAACATATATTCACATATCCATTAATTTTAATATCGTTTAAACAATATAATATACTTATTTCAAACTGATTTTATATACAAGGTAATGCTTTTGTTCAACTCAAAGACACAACTGGACAATTAGATGCAAGCATCATTGGTGAGGCAGTAGAAGCTTTACTTGAAACCAAAACCAGTGTGATAATAGAACACTTCCAACAAGTAAATCTTACAGAATAACAGTTTATACAAATACTTGTTGAAACATACAAATATACTAACGATGTACACAATAACTATCTCAAAATCCAGATACGAAGGTAAACAAACTCAGTCAAACCAATAGTGAAACAGAATTGCTGTTTTATCTTAAGACCAGTAAAAAAAATCAAGATCAACCTGAGTACCGTTACGAAATTATTTTTGTCTTCAACCCTACACCATCGATTACTGATGCCGATTTTACAAACACAATGACTGAAGTAAATCCTTTAGGTATGAACAGTCATGATTCATCAACTGAAATAACCGCCAATGTCGACGAAATAGATAAAATAGGCAAACGCAAAATACTTGCATCTTCTACAAAAAGACCTCTCTTCCAAGCACCAGTTGAAAATACAAAAACAAAATTGAACAAGAAAAGAAGAATTCTAAATCTCCTGATAATGCAGTCAATATTCCAACTTTGGGAAAACAACATGAATCATTAAAACGTCTACATTTATTTTGTACCATAGGCAGTTATATAGTGCATTCTTTTTTATGTTTTAAATAGAAAATATCTTCAAGTCGAACTACATCAAGCAACAATGTTTTTGTTTTTGTTTTTTTAGAAAGGGTGCTACGAATATTTTGAATCTAATATTCAAATACAACTATTGTATAATGTACTATCATATATTAACTTTTTTCCCCTGTTATTAAATAATGTTCAATTACTCATTATGTAATCTATCTTTTATTTATCATTCGTACTTAATTTTCTACGTATTTAAACATGTGATGCTTTAAATCATTTTATGATTTTATACATTTTGTTTCTTTCTTCAGTATATTATTTTCTCTCACAAAATCGAACTACCAATATATTTAAAACAATATCCAAACAATTTACTTTCAATGTATCCAATTTCACATTACCAAAATATAATATTAATTTTTTTATCCTAAAAAAAACTTAAATAACTTTAATATTTTCATTCTAAAAAATATTAAATAACTTTAATATAAAGCAGCTTGGACTTCTTCTATAACCTTTATGCAATTTTTTGCAACATTTGATCAAGAATTTCACCCTTCTATAATTTAACAACCTCACTAGTTCTATAAATCCTATGGTTTTGTACAATATGATATGACTTCACTACATAAAAATTCTATTTTCCCAACCACTTTTTTACCCCCAAGAAAAAAGAATCTGACGAACCTTAACTTAGATTGTTTTACACATCTTAATGTTACATTAAGACATATGCAATTCTTCAGCCATTAATAATAAATACATTAGTCTATGTAGATAACAATACTTGTTTTATATATTTTTGTTCGCTCAATGGAAAATTTGTTTCACATGTATACCTTGTGGGACCCCTTTTTGTATAAACGATTATTGAAAACTTAATAAAACCAATTTCGTTTGTTAGAGTGTTAATTATGCAAAAAGTAGAAAACTTTACCCTTTTTTCAAAACTGTACATGAACTCACTTTTATTTTAAAATTATATATAAAGTAATATATGTTTCTCCATAAATAAATTAACTTCTTTCAGTCAAAATTAACATACCAATCTACGTTGCAAATAACAACGACCACCTACGCGGACATGAGCATATAAATTTTACTCTCTGTTTCAAATCATACATGAACTCGACTTTGTTACAATATATATAAACTAGAGAACTTTTTTTCCCGTCCATACATAATTTACGATTGGTAATATTTTTGTGTAAGTAGAAAAAGTAGAGTTCGCGAATATTTCAAATATATAATAGAAAAAGTAGACTTGAGAAATTATTTGAAATCGATCCCTCTCAAAATGGTAATTAATTTGTAAATAAATACGAGCTTTTCTAATATGATCAAGGTTAGAGTATTTTCGTAATAACCAAAAACAAATTCGAGCGGAACTTTACTAAGGTATTGTAGATAGTGTTGAACATGGAGAGACGAGAGGTTGCAACATTGAAAGACAATTTATTTTACTTCATTCTTTTACAAGTGGCTCTAGAGATATGCTAAAGAGATATATGGATGCAATGACTATTGTTCAGCGTTATGGAAAATCAGATATATTTTTGAATATCACATGTAATCCAAATTGGTTAGAAATTAAGCAAGAATTAAAACACAATGATAAGATTCAAAATCGCCCGATTTAATTGCACATATATTTAGAGCAAAATTCGAAAAATTCAAAGTGATTTATACAAAAAAAAAAAACAATCTTTTAGGGCCTGTCACTACATATATATATGTTATCGAATTTCAAAAACGAGGTCTTCCTCATGTATCTTCTTATTAATTTTCAAATCCAGCCACAAAATTTGATCTGCGATAGATGTTGATAAAATAGTTTGCTGTGAAATTCTTGACCAAAACAAATATCCTTATCTTCACTCCGTTATTGTCAAACACAATATCCATGGCCCTATTTAAATCCCAAAAATGTATGAATGGACTC
The DNA here is from genome assembly GCA_903798385.1 of Fraxinus cuspidata. NCBI lineage: Eukaryota > Viridiplantae > Streptophyta > Magnoliopsida > Lamiales > Oleaceae > Fraxinus > Fraxinus cuspidata. The sequence continues at coordinate 5,335 of CAIGRP010027472.1, read as the reverse complement.
TAATAAAAAATGCAAAATTAATGCTACTATATTTGGTGACAACTCATTTCATTTCTATAAACGTCACAATGATTTTAATCCTTTTATTATTTTATACATTTCGTTTCTTTCTTCAATATATTACCTTCTACCACAAAAATCAAACTACTAATATATATAAAACAATTTCTAAACAATTCACTTTCAATGTACCCAATTTCACATTGTCAAAATATAATATTAATTTTTTTATCCTAAATTTTTTTTTAAATAACTTTAATATTTTCATTCTAAAAAATATTAAATAACTTCAATATAAAGCAGCTTGGACTTATTGTATAACACTTAAGTAAATGGTTTGTGGATTATTTACACTTGATAATTAATTTTATATGAGGAAATACTTCAAATTTTTTTTAAATTACCATTTTCATGACGTGTTAAATATGAATCTGAGTTGAATGAATTTTGGTTCTACATGTGGATAAAGTAAATAATCCTTCATTAAATGAAAAAGATCATCTCATAAACTTATGACCAACCATCGATGATATTCTGGAAAACATAAACAGGCAACTCTACATAAATTGTAATTTATTACTTGTTTGAGCCTCATTTGTTTTTCAAAAAATGTATTTTATGATAGTGTTATGATGGAGAATATGTAGTTAAAAATATGGAAAAATTTTTGATTTGCGTGTAATATCATTTCATTGAAAAATTTGTGGTTGAAATGGGGTTAAAATAATTTTCAAGAATTTATTTTGATGGAAAAAATAGGGTTTAAACAAGGGCTTATCTCTGAACTTTCAAAAATTACGACCTAAGCCAAGAGATCTTATACTTGCCATTATCATAAGCTTGCGGTTTTTTATACAAATTCACTCCACGTTAAAATGCCAAGTACCAAAAAAGAAATGGAAAATCGAATCCTTCAGTTATTGAGTAAGAAGAACGGTAGCATGGATTCTTTTGAGACGGCAAAAATACGAACACAAGAAACTGGTGGGCCCGTGTTTTATGGCATGTTCAAATGTAGTGCATTATTGTCCAAATTAATAATATAGTCGTGCTACTTTTCTTCGTGAACGACCCCAGTCTCTTCTGCTATGGAAACTGCAACGAAAAGATCACAACGTTTAATTGCGTGTTTCTACAGTTATTGAAAAGAAAGATGAAGAACCTCATCTACTGGATTCTGAACCATTTGTTTCAGATTTTTATTTTCTTTCAGAATTTGAAATAATTCTTTTACTCCACACGATTTTTTTATCAATTTTACGTTTGCCCGGCATTTATGGTATATTAATCAAAATTGAACGTGCGTGACACGTTATTCTAAAATACTTTATAAATATTGTAAAATAAAATTTGATACCAATTTGTTTGAAGGATTGACATGTATACCGTGGGGACCCCTTTTTATGTAAACGAACTATTGAAAACTTAATAAAACTAGTTTCATTTGTTAGTGTTAATTATGCAAAAAGAATAAAACTTTACCTTTTTTTCAAAACTATACATGAACTCACTTTTATTTTAAAATTATACATGAAGTCGTAAATTTGTTTCTTCGTCAATAAATTAACTTCTTTAGTCAAAATTAACATAACAATTTACGTGGCAAATAACAACGACCGCCTACATAATTTATGTTCAGGTTCTAAAATTGTATATTTTTCCCCACCTAATTATTAATAAGTATTCTGCTCATAAATCGTTTGAATTAAAAAAAATCATTTGAAGTCATTTAACACATAGCTGAAACGTGATGTCAACTCCTACAACTAATTCCTCAAATTCAACACAAGCCCACCATACTCACGGATCATCCTATCCTTTGTGGTATCAGGTATACATGTATATACAAAAGCTCCGTATATGGAAAGTGCAACCTTCATAAATTTTGCCAACCACTTTTAATCAATTCCAAATTTATAAGAGGTTGGAAGTTGGGTATAAGAAGACAAAATCATAAATCTTATTATTGACATTTTCACGTGCAACCTTTAATCAATTCCAAATGAATAATTGGTTGGAGGTTGGGCTTAAGAAGCCAAAATCATAAATTGTATTATTGACATTTTCTCGTGCAGTTGTCCAATGGCCCCGTTCCATGCACATTTGTTTGCTACCAATAATGTATTCTTATGTCAAATCACGTAGGCCCCTTAAATTTCACACGCACTTTGCAATAATGTCTACAAATGGCAAAAAATATGCACCAAGCGCATGCATATATATCCATTTGCACATGGTTGAAAAAACCAAAAACAAAAAAAAAAAAAAAAGAAGAAGAACAGAGAAAAGAGTCAAGAGAGACCGAAAGAAGGGAGGAAAGAAAGACAGAAAGAAAGAAAGAAAAAGAAAAGGAACAAAGAGAGAAGAAAGTAGGGAAAAATAAAAAGAAAAGAAGGGAAAAATAAAAAGGAAACGAAGAAAATGAAGAAGAGGAAAAGAAGAAGAAGCTTGGGTTATCCATTTCTTCAATCTCTCATTTGATTTAGAGAAGTAAGTATAAATATGTTGAATTATTATTTTTTTTTTTGGGGTTTATGAAAAATTTGCTTTAATTTAAAGTTAAGCAAAAAAATATGTGTTATTGATATGTATTTGAGGTTATAATTTCGAGTAGAGTAAAAGAATATATATTTAGGAATTTATGTCAAAAGAAGTGGAATTTTGAATCGGTGTGTGAAATAAAAATGTATCCTTTGAATTTTCTTATGATTATATGATATCAAACATTAAATTTAACGAATTAAGGTTGATTTCCTTGTGGAGCAATTATTATAAGCGATTTTTTATCACAGTTTTATGTGGGTGCTATTTTTGAAATTATTTCCAAGAAGTGTCATTTCTGTCAATTGTTTCGATAACTGTTTTCAACATATAGAAACAGGTGCCAAATTCAATATTCTAGAATTTTAATGCTGTTTTTGTCAAATCTTTCATTTTAACTTTTCAAAAGTTTGAATAAAGTTATATAATAAATATTGAAGTTTAGGTATTAGATTAAACTATAAATAGATGAAGTATATGAATAAAATACTAATTTTATGAAAATATAGTAATTTAAGAAATTCGATCCTCTATCGTGATTTGGTAGTAAATAATTCAACAGAGGAACAATTATAAAAATAGAGATGCAAGAATAAATATAGAAATTGAAGAATTAAGTGATGGATTTGAAATCAAGAATTATTTAATTTGAGTTCATATGGAAATAATTTATTTTCTAATTAATAAGATTATAATTATAAGTTAAGCAACAACACGTTTTGAAAAAAAAAAAAGTATTCTTATTTTTCTTACTTTAATCGTGTTCGGTATTTGTTAAAAAAAAAGATTTATTTGCTAAAAAAAGATTTATTTCCAACAGACATAACTCTTCAATACATACACGAAAATTAGAATTCCTAATCTACTTTTCACATATACAAGAACTGTGATAGTAAGGCATTAACATATATTAAATTTCATATTCTGTGACCATACGTTATTCCAATTGAGTTATTTTAATTACAATTATACATATTTATTTTCCAAAGTTATGTTTTCCCTGTTTATTCATCTATTTTTTAATAAATAATCCGTTTTACATATATAAAAGATTTAAAATAATAAGACATTAACATATAATTAATTACGTGTTCTGTGATCATACGTTATTCCAATTATTTTATTATCCAATAGTTCATCTCTTTTATCTTTTTCCAAACATAATATATTATTTGTGGTTTCTTATATTAAATATGTTTAAATATTTTTTTCGGTAACTCTAACTTTCTTTTGTTGGTTAATTGTACAAATGTCTTTGGAATATATATTGTCTTCAAACGAATGATTTTCTGCTACAATAACTCAATATTCAAATTATCAGTATCTTTAAGATTTTGTTGAGCTTCTCGATGCAGATCACCAAGTATCTTTAATGTGTAACAATTTCTACGGATTTATATATGGAATTGTTTATAGAGCGGAAGAGGAACAATAGTTCAGCTCCAAATTAATTCATGAATTTATAATGAGACTCAACAATTGTGGCAAAGACAATGAAATTTGGATAAAGTTTGATGACCATTTGGCCTGCTTCGGTCTGCAAAGGTTTTGTCTCATCACCGGCTTACCTTGCCACAAAGTATCCATGAATCTTGATTTCAGCAATGATCGACTTCGAAATCAATACTTTAATGGTACAAAAAAAATTAGTATGTGAATGCTTTTTGAAACATTCCATCTATGTGAAAATCAAGAAGATAGATTGAAACTCAGACTAGTGATATTAGTAGAATGTGTTTTAAAACCTACTGAAAGATTTATTGATTAAAAAATTTAGGTATGGTTGAACACCTTCACGACTTCCTTCAATATCAATGGGGTCGTAAAGCGTATTTTGTTTTATTAAACTCACTGCGAGAACCCAAACTGGAACGAGTACAGATAATGTAACAGAATGAACAGAAGGAATGTAAATATTCATTACATGGATATCCTCTTGCATTCCAGATACTTTTCTCTCATTCTTTTATTACTCGTCAATCTATATATAATTTCTTTTACTTGTATAAATCGTATATACCTAATATTTATTTTCAATTATCTTTCAATATTAGATATACGAAGCATTTCCACATATTGGCCTAAAATTGGACGCCGTAGATATAAAACATTACAGTGTTCAAGGATGCACAAGTGGAAGCCGAACAAAATATTTTCCGAATAAATAGTTCAACAATTCTTGGATACACAAGAGGTGACTTAATTATTTACTTATATTCATTTATTACATTACATTGTTCATTTAATTATTATTATGTTTTACTTTCCCCAAAACAATTTTATAATAGCTCATTGAAGTATTTCATTATAATTACAGATTGAAGTGCTTGCAGTACTACAGCATACATAGGAAGAATTGCAGGCAACGTGGTACGCAACTCTTTCGTTGCTTCAAGACAACTACCATAATATAGTGGATGGCATGGAAACTGGGGAATTGAACAATATACTTCCACAAATCCCAGCAGACACTGATGATATGTCAACCAATCCTGGTACTTCAAGGACATCTGTTCCAGTTGGAGCTGGGTCAAGTTCTACTCATATTGGCTCCATTTATGTAACTAGGGAAGAAATGGAACAGATGCTGAACATATATAGGTAGCATATAATGTTATATGTCTCGGGTTTATGCAACAACTTAAAAACAAATATTATTGAAGAATCCATGAGACAAGAAAGCCATTACCAAACAATTCTTCAGAATAAAAAAGAATTGTTTGAACAACAACAAAAATGGCAACAAGACTACTATAAACACATGCAATCTAGCATGCGGCCTATAGATATTCCA
>CAIGRP010027465.1:0-11541 GCA_903798385.1 Fraxinus cuspidata | reverse complement strand
TTAAACCCTATCAAACACACCCTAAGTGTTTGCTCAGTGATCAACCTTTGAAAAACTGTTTTGTGGAGTTTGGTATTTATAGGTTAGGTTAAGGAATGAATGGGCCAAACAAAAAGCTTTTAAAAAATGAATTAAAAAATTCCTAGATAGCACTATCGCTCGAGCAAGGGCTGAGCGACAAGTTGTCGCTCGAGCAAATTAGAGGATACAGGCTAGCGACAGTGTTACTATTTCTGACGCTAGAGCCAAGTCTTGGCGACAATCTAGCAAAATTACGGCGTCGTTTTTCCTTCTTTTGCATTCTCGAACCCTAAACCTAATATAACACAACTTTCTACTATTTGCACATTACTCATTGACTTTTACAACATATCAATTTAAGTCCCTTTTGTTCACAGACTTGCCAATTACATTAAATACCTAACAGAAGGGAAGTACAATGTTAAAAGATTTTGTTGCACTTGGGTTAGGCTACTACTAATCTGGGCTTTTCTCATTACAAAAAAATAGGAGTCCAGTTGCCCCTACTGGGCCTTAATGGGTCCGCTCCAACCCGAGTGGCTATCAACTTATATTTGTAACGACGCCCACTTCCTGACTATTGTGCATGCTAACTATGACGATCGAATAGGATAAGTAGTGCAAAGGCGAACAAATTAACTCTCATTCATCGGAAAGTGATGGATATAACAAGATAGATATAAAAAAAGAAAGCAAAACGACAACGATGTTCAATAAGCAGGCATCCAAACCCAAAAATAAAGTGAGATTGTCTATCCACATCCTAGACCAGGAAAAAAAACACTAAGTAATCAAACGACAAAAAGTGACTACAATTAGAAAGTACTAAAAGGTCTACCACGAGAAGCATGTCAACTTGAGTGCGAAGTCCCTTCGCTCCCACCCCGCGATGTACGCCCAAATGCCTTGGATTGGGGGGCTCCGCTTTCTTTCCCTTTGCGCTATACCAAAAACCTATCAAAACCTGAGGGATCGATAGTAGGGTGCTAAGAAGATATCCACTCCTTGGTTAATTTGATAGACGCTGCCATCGCCTTCCCCCCGTACGAATGCAATGCCTTAGCAAAATCAAACGCCTCCAGATCCTTAGCATACTCCATGGAGACCTTATATCTCTCCACCGCCTCCTTGGGAGCTCGAGCCAAAATAGATGGCAAATTTTCTATCTCTATCTCTATCTCTTGCTCATGAGCTCAGACCTCTAAAGCCTCGAGAGACTTCTTTAAAGAAGAGACTTTCTTCTTGTAATGATGAGATTCCTTTTTCTTTTCTTCTGCAAGGGTTTTCATCTCTGATGATTGACGACGGCTCGACTCAACCAACCGGGCCTGAAGAGCCACAACCTAAAAGAGATAAAATGAAAAATAACTATTAGGCATGAACAAATGAATAAACAAACAAAAACAAAGAAAGATGACATGAAGTCTACCCTTTGAGTATAGACTGCTAGAACTCTCTCAATGTCATCATCACTCTACTCCATGATCGCCTGGGCACGAACAGGTGCAACCAAGGATCTGAGTATCCTCATCTTTGGGTAGCCCCGAGTGGGGGGAATCTGAAATCTAGAAGATGAGAACCCTCGCGCTCAGGTCTGACTTGACTTGAACTACGCCATCAACTTCGGGTAGTGGGATAGCATCAACAGACTTATCCAAAGGCCAAGACACCCCTTCAATGGTATGGCATAATGATCCTCCATCATTGACCTTTTTTTCTTTTTAATAGAGCTGAAGGTAAGTCATCAACACTCTCGTGTCCACAATCTGGCAAGGAGTCCATGGTCTCATCGAAGTTAAACTTCATTCTTGTACACACAAGAAAGGATCTATCAAGTTCAAAAATAATGAATAAAGGGTGCACAAATGTAAAACTGAAAGTGAAACATGCCAGAGCCTACCATCAGTAAGGATAAATCCCCCATCGCTCCCCAGCTCGGGTAAGGACTTCAACACCTCATCCAAATCAAAGTCCATGTCTGCATGAAAACAATTGAGTTCATCAAGGTCAACAAATAATAACAAGCCAAAGACATTTACAAATATTAAAGTGTAAGCAAGGTAAGAGGACCTAACAGTAGGACAACCAATCTCCACTATCAATATATTCCTCATCGTCAAAAGGATTTGCACCTTTAAAAGATGGGTGATCTCGACTTGGCTATTGAAAAGGCGAATTATGGGATGTCTCCAATTGGTATTGAAAGGGAATTGACCCTTAAGGGATGGAAGAAAGAAGAATTGGGATTTCTACCTGCTGTTGGAATTCTTAAACTTGGGAAAACACAAAGGGATCTTAGTGGTGAATAAGACAAATGTATTACACTAAGCTAACTCGTGCATCTCGAAGACACAAATAAAGAGGTCCATCGAAAGTATGATTTTTTTGCTAAGGCAACGTATAAGAAAAGTAGAGCTTTTTTCCACGTGTTGGGGTTTATTTGGCTAGGAGTAAGGTGAAATTCATTAAACATTGAGACGAAGAAATTATGGATGGGGAATCAGAAACCACCATCCATAATATCTTTGTACATGGCGAATTCTCTAGGGTCAGACCCGAGAAGCGTCTCTTTGGGCCTAGGGGCTCTATAAACGTAATGGTCAACACGTTCATATTTACTAAGTGATTTTTCCAGCTTAGAATGTGAATTATAAAGACTGTAGATTTTTGGAATTTCAAGATCTACCAACTCACCTGCCAGATCCCGTCCAAGTTCTATATATCAAACATTTAGTTGACCCAATGTGTCTTTTTGGGAAAATCAATCGAAAAGCATAAGTTTTGGCCGAATGTGTTGAAATATCGGGTTCGGAACAGAATCGACCAACCCCATGAGGGAGACTTTCGGCTTACGACCAGCCTCTTGACCAGCCGTGAGACTGGTCAACGTCAACCGACAACCAGCAAGGCTGGTCGACTATTGTCAGCTGGCCTTGTTGGTAGACGGAATGGACACACCAGAGTTGACGTCGATCAGCCTATCTAACGATAGGTCGGTTGATTTGCTCGGCCCTTCGTTTTTACTTTCACCGAATGAAGAGGAAATGAATGTTTTATACATGATAAAAGGAAAAAAAACAAGAATGTGGTGAAGGAATAAGTGGAGAGGAAATTACCATGAGGGAGAATGAGGAGGGTAGAATTTTGATAATGGGAGTGAAATGGAAACACTCACCTCTTTAAATAGATGTTGATTTTGAATTTTTTGGGGAGAAATTTTCCCCCAAAACTAAACCCCACTTATGGGGTGCGACTTGTATAGTGTTTTCATCGCTTTACGTCAATTGGCCTGCTCGGCCCGCTTATATTGAATGTCGACACACCAAAAAAAACTTATCCAATGTCAAAGGGCTACCCCTTATCGATGAACATCAATAAGAGATAGAGCGGCTAGTGATATAGGATAACATCAATAATGATCTACGATGGCCACAAAGTGAGGACTACTTGATAGGCACGCTACGTAGAGTACCTCATGTGAGGTCGTCTACCACCATGAAGCCCTCTACTTTGACATGGGCCCTCTACAGACCGCCTACCACCACGAGGACGTCGACTACCATGAGGCCCTCTACGTTCACATGGGCCCTCTACCACTATATGCCGACTACCACCATGAGATCGTCGACTACTACGAGTTACTCTAAGTTCACATTGGTCATCTACCAGTACAGGTCGTCTGCCACTATGAGGCCAACACCACACCTAACCGAAAAAAATGGCCATGCAATCATGGTTACAATCAACCGCTGAAGTAATGGAGATCATCATTTCAGAACGTGGGGGTGCGGGAAGAGTTGCGTGGGACACTTGGCATCAATAATTGCTGAATAGGTACGTGGCATCAGGAGCCTATAAATACCCCTGAGATGGGAAAAGGTATGGACTGAGGAACCCGAACTATTTGAATACCAATTATATTTCCTATCTTCCTAAACCATCCATTGATTCTCACGCCGAAGGTACAACGGGGAAAAAGCCCCAACCTCACTTTACAGGTAGTGTTTGTCCATCGGAGCAGTCAGAACACCTTACACTTCAAGAGGAACGCGAAGATCAATCTTATTGTTCGTAAATTCCACCATATTCATCAATGTTATCCTACAAAACATAATTTATATAGAATTAAGCCATATTTCGATATATTTACCAATTGTCCATATTTTGTGCCCTAAATAAATGTATATAACGCACTTATCAGAAGGCTCAGTAGAATCAAAATGAAAGAAAAATGGCATTCGAAAAAAATCGCAACTACTATTATTTAAGTTTACTACATTTTCACAAATATTATAATTTGCAAAAAAATTGTAAAGACTAGGTCATAATTCACAATTTATTTTAAAAATAATAATAATGCTTATTTTTTATAAAATAAGAAATTTGACGAAAATTGGTAGACATATAAATATATTTTCTACCCCTATCATACTCCACACAAAATTTGAGTCGAGTGTTCTCCCTCCATATCTGTATATCTCGCTTCTTGTGTTGTGACGATGAGAGTGAAACAAGGGTAACGATTGACATATGGTCCATTGGACATGACTTTTGAAAAGTCAAAATGAGCTTTTCAGATTCGATAATTTCTTTTGGGCTCGTTTGGCTAATTTTATGAAAGTGTGTTTGATAAATAGAACTTTTAGAGGAAGTTGGTCCAATAATACAATTGTCTATATAACCATGGAAAGTAAACTCTAGAAATTGTCTTTGTCATTATTTGTAACAAAATTATTTTTGATTTATAACATGTCTTTCTTCATTTAAATTAGAAGTGGACATAATTCCATTTGGTTCTGGTTCTAAGAGAACCAAATAATGAACCAATCATTTTTTGATAATGGAACCAATGATTTTTTCTTTTTAAGACATGGAATCAAATTGAACCGAACCATTCAATTCTGATTGGATTTGTTTTGGTTTGATTTTAATTCAATTCCTTAAATTTTAAAGGATAAATGCAAATTAAAATTTATCACTATATCCATAAGTTAGTAATATATGCCTAAATAAAAAAATAAAAAATAAAACTTCAAACATTCAACAAATTCAACTTCGAACTATAATGCAAATGAAATATTATGTAATAAAATTCATTCACAAAAGTCCAAACTAACAAATAAACATCATGTTCTATCCCCGTACCAAATGTTGTCTAATAAAAATCATTCACTAATGTAAACGAATAAATCACTAATAAGAGTCGTATTTCTTCTTGTGATTCAACAATATATATTAAGCGTGGTTATTGGATTTGGTCTTGAATCTAGAATTGAAATCAAAACCAAATAGTTATTGGTTCTAAGTACCAAAATTATTAAATTTTGTTTTTAGAATCAAATTGTACAGCTCGATTGGGTTCAATTTTGATTTGGTTTGATAATTTTGTCCACCCATAATCTAAATTATATTTGAGACCTCCGATCGTATATTCTATTAAGATGTGGCATTCGTATTTGAATGTCTTCGTTTCCTCTAGCAAGTTGACAAATTCGTATAAATGCGTTGAAGTGTCATCCATAAAATTGTGTCAATGTGACGTTCCTTTGAATGTGTCGTCCTCAAAATCATATCTAATACATAGCATGTATATCCTATACAAGTAAAATTAAAAACTATGACATAGCTTATGTATTTTCACACAATGATGTATTTTATTGGTATTAAATAAGATCTCAATGTCGAGATTACTATAAATATGTAAAATTTAACCCAGAGCGTTGCTATTCATACAGACAGTTTATCGAATGTGAACGATACGACATTAATCTGATTGTCATAAGATTACAAATCGAATTAAAATCATCTAAAATACCACATTACTGATTATAAGCAAGTAATGATTAGAAAAACGTTAATTGCCTAAATAGAACAGGAACCCACTCTCCAAAGAATTAACGAAGCATCATCGCACTGCACTAAAACCGTATCTAATGCACCTTGACACCGAAGAGAAGCTGCACCTAAATTTTGACAAAGGGATTACACCTGTGATGTGCTCGAACCAGTGTTTGTGATCCACAATATTTTGGAAGAATGTATTTTAATATGGTAGATTGATATGAAATGTGGTTGAAAAGAAAGGAAAAATTATTGATTTGATGAAAAATATTACTTTATTGAATAATGTGTAGTTAAAAATAAGTAAAAGAATAAGAATGAAAATGAGAATATGACTCAAATAGAGGCTATATCATTTTAAATAGTCCATTACCACTGGCAAGACGTACAGTATTCAAATCGAACATCGATAATCATCAAATACAAACATCTAGCACTATCTCGTAACGCATAATTATTTCACAAAATATGGAAAAATTGAATCAATGCTCCGGATGGCTCCGGATCGATATCCACAGCCAATACTCCAAAATATCTACTAAAAGATCTCAAGCTTCATAGATTCATATATGGGTGAAATATTCATAGGTCCCCTCCACTAAACAAGAAAGCTAATCCAGCATATGGCATAATACAAGTAAATTCAACATCACGCACAAGCAGCATTCGAGTTGCATCGTAGCGGATACGAAGATTGGGTACAGACTATCACATGGGTCAAAATAAAATAAAATGAAAAACCACAGCATATATTACTGATACCTAAACATAATACCTATATTGGGAATTATAGTCGTAAACCAGATCTCAGAGCAGCTCCAAAAAGGGGAATCCCAAAGGGCATGTTCATCAGACGAGAGAGTAAAGGATCTAGAGTCTAGATGATGAACTGCCACTAGGGCTCCTAGAATGTCTTCTTGAAGAACGGCTGTCTCGAGAGTCAGCTCGCCTGTGAGACCTATGAGAACCGCAAGATGCACTCCTCTTTGAGCTTTTGCTCGTCTCACGGAAACCTTGTGATTCATTTCGCTTCAAGATGCTACTTGGTTTGGGAGACGCGCTACGAGAGCAACTCCTCCTCGGAGTTGGTGTCAAACTTTGATAATGGCTTCTAGTGTGTGTTGGTGAGACACTGCGCAAGTAACTCCTTGAATGCTGTGGTGAGGAACTTCGTGAGGGACTTCTCCTGGAAGTCTTCCTATACCTTGGTGATATGCTTCGGAAAATAGATCGATATCTCCTGCTTCTATAATATCGATCATTCGGAGAGTACTCCCTGGAAACAGACCGATATCGACTTCTATAGCATCGGTCATCAGGAGAATAGTCCCTATAGTAGTATGGAGAATAGGACCGGTCACATCTGCTAACAGGAGACCTGCTGTATGATGGAGAACGATATCGTGAATAAGACCTTCCATGGCTGTAATATCGGGAATATGACCTACGCCTGTCATCTGGAGAGTATGATTGTCGCCGTCTGTAATAAGGAGAATATGATCTGCTACGACTCCTAGAACAAGAAGAGTAGCCAGGGGATCGACGACGCCCTGCATGAACAGGGAGAAGCTTAGGAGTCGTGGACCGAAACAATCATTACAACTAGTATACAAACTAGTAAAAACAACTCACTGTGAGTTCTCAGCCCAAGGTACCTTCCTGGAGTAGGTGTACGGCCTCTACCTCTTCTAGCCTGCAAAATCAAGAAAAAAAAAATTTAAGGTTACACTGCCTATTTAACGATCGATTACATTTGACCTCGTATATAAAAATACATCTCAGCGAAAATAAGAAACTGCAATATGTAACTCAATAGTAATAAGGTTATATTGAAAGGAAAAGGAGAAATGCAGGGCATACAACCCTCTGAATTAACAGTCGGATATTTGGTTGATGTGTTTGATTTGATTTGTTAGTTTGGTGAAGAGCTGCTGCACACAGCTACCCTGTCGTCAAAGAAACTTCAGGAGGAGAAAGCAAACAATTTCTCAATCTCAATTTCAAATGCAAACAATTCATACAATATCAATGCGATTATAAACAAAAGCAACCAAAAAAGGGATCCATGCACGTGAATGCGTGGAAGAGGGAGGATGAAAACAATTTACCTTCTCCACAGTTATGACCCTGCCTTCAAGCACTGAGCGGTCTAAATACTTGATGCAGCGATCAGCATCTTTCACAGTGGACATGGTCACAAATGCAAACCCACGAGATTCTCGTGTCCACGGATCAACAACAAGATGAACGTCTTCCACCTAAAGAAGCATATCATTAGTGATGAAACAATACCATGCATATTTGTATAACACTAAATAAGACAAAAATCCAGCCTGCAGATCGGTACCATACAAACCGGAAAGAAGATAAGATGCTTAGATGCAGTCCATACATACCACTCCCTCAGATGAGAAGTGCTTCTCGATATCTCTCTTCCGAACTCGTGCTGAAAGTCCAGTCACATACAAATTATTTCCCGGGTTCTCAGCATCACTTGAGTCGTAACTCCTGCCAATTCATCCGAAGATTTATTTAGTCTATTTCAACAAACAAGAGGTTCAATCAGAGTCCTAATGAACTCTCGAAAATGAGACTTCAAGTCTATCAACAATCAATTCAATAAAAGAGGTTCAATAAGATAAATAATTAGTTCTACTCATTTCAAAGTAAGGGAATTCAGGTCTGTATATCACCTTGATCTGCTCCTTGACGGTGACCTTGAGAGAGACCTGTCATAGCGCTTGTAAGGGGAAGGAGAACGAGAATACCTAGAACAAAAACTCGCAATAAATTAGTACAAACTAAAAAATCAGTAAAATAGATTTTCATCTCATCACCGTAATTAGATAATCTTAGAGATCAGCACAGACCTTGACCTCCTGGAGTATGACATCTGTGGAGAAAAAAACATGTAAGACTATTAGAATTGAAGAAAAATGACATCAACATGCATAATAATAAAAAAAAAAAGTAAATAAATATGAAAAATCGAATTCCTGACTAACTAAAACAACAAAATTGAGTAATTACACGGAATAACCAATTGGTCGGCGACAGTGTACATATGATCAATTGTCTATAATTATAGAACACGTTTCACCTTTATTTAATTCAATAATTTTATTTTTACATAATTTTTCCTATCGAGTAAATCTGAACCTAATATACATATATATAGAATAAGCACAATATTGACGTGTAAAAATCGTTACTTGAAAACTCTAAAACAAATGAGATGCAGTAATCCATAGCTCTCTTTCATGAACAACCAAATTTAGCATTCTAAAAACAAACAAACACAACCTATGAGCAAAACCGATGCAACTGAATAAAATCCAATTATCTGCGCACTATCCGAATTAACAATCGCATCAAATTAACCTGCAAATGAACTCTGGCAAATCATCACAAGAATCAAACGATAAATAAGATTAAAGCAAACTCACCGTGAGGCTGTTAATTGTTAAAGATCGACTACGATTTTCCTTTGTCTGTTCTTCCTATAATCTTTCTTTCAATCTGTGGAAGTCTCTGGAAAATGAAAATCAACTGATTACGTGTATATATAGTGGGACAAAGAAGTTTCTGGAGAAGTTCTGAATGGGCCGTCTAAATGGACTCGGCCCAAACAGAATTTTAGTTTAACACGGCCGGGGTAAATACCTACGTTATTGGACCTGTAAAGTAAATGGTAACATTTTTGAAATTTTGAAAAGTACTGCTTTTCTCTGTTACATCTGCGAACCATTCCAAATACAACTCAAACACCGTCAAACGCTAGCACCCCTCTGCCTCAGCAATACCGCCATCGTTGTTGGTTCCCACCAATCACCACCTATTACATGTGAAAACTCAGTCTCTTCGTCCCTTAAAAGCCGATAACTCCCGACACCGTTGGTCGAGATAGTTGGCAAACAGCGGATAGAAAGATTTTGTGTGGTGTTGGGTAATGTTTTGGTTATAGTTGGTTTTATGTGAAGGTATGGGTTTGTCAGCATTTGAAAGTGTGTTGGGCAGTGATGGCATGAGCTTGGAGATGAAGATTGTTGATTGTGACAACATGTTATTTTTACCTGCTTATTTTAATTAGTTAAATAATTTAATCTCAATGCATTTAGTCGAGTGTTCAACCACGAGATTCTTAGTATTTGGGGTTTCAATGCCGCTACGTGTATAGAAGAGGGTTAACAGAAGTATTCCAAATGAGTTGTTAAGCATTATTAGAAAAAGAAAAAAATAGGTCAATGTTGAAAACAAAAAACCTACACCAAGACTTCCACTTTCTCACGCCAATTTCCCCAATCAATTCCTCGCCGAATTGAAACCCGTAATTCCTATCGATGTCATTGGCACTTTCGTCAACGTCTCTGGCTGTCGTCATTCCATCAAACAACAAATAACCCAACGTATTTATCTTTGTAATATTATTGACTGCACAAACCATAATAAACCTGTCGATTTCGCACTCGCTGTCGTCATCATCTCTGGTTGCCGTCGATGTCTTAAACCTGGAACTATTACCAACTGCGTAGCGTTTTGAGAAGGTAAGGTTTTTGGGGTTTTTTAACAAATTATTTATAGGTTCTTTCGCACCCATTGTACACTGTTTGGAAATGTAAGATTTTTTGATCTTTCAAAAAAATACCGCTACATTTCGTTGACATATGGAATTATGAGATCATTTATGAGCTTGTTGAGAAGTTGTGAAATGGGATTAGTTTATATTTTCGTGTGTCTTTATTTTAGTCGGTTAGTTTATTTTTCCCTCTTGTAAAGTAAGAGTGAACTACACTCAAAAGTAAAATCTCTCGAAGAATTTTAGTAGTTTGGTTTGACTTGTTATTTGCAATATGCTCAGCCTTTGCCTGTTGTTGGTAAATTGTAAGAAGTAGTGAGCTTGCAATATCTTTATCCTCAGCTTGTTACATTATGAATCTCATTTGTATATGATTCCATCTCATTTTATGTCCAAGGTCATAGTTTGTTTATTTTTTTTGTTATTGGCATAACAATGGTGTATTCTAGTAACCTAATAGTATGTCTATTGCTATTTCTTGGCACCAACATATTACTGATCTTTGTGTTAGGGATCGTATGTATACTAATTTAGATGCATGTGGTTGTTTCCCATGTAGGGATGAGAGGCGGGAATTATGGTGTTTGTCAAAGCCATAGAAGCACATCACTTCTTTGGAGAATACAAAAGAAAATGCCGTTGTCCATGGTGTGTAGACGGAATCCAGAAATGTTTTAAGGGTGAAAAGGAGGGCAATAACAAAGGATGTCTATTCAAAACTTGTAGTACTGACTGTGAATTTTTTAACTGGGTAAAAAAAGAAGAAGTAATCGGTGAGTCGAATACCATTAATGAAGCAATGAATACTACTGCCAAAAAGGAAGTTGACAATTTGTTGAGTATTTTGATATTCATCTATAGTTCGTCGTCTCCAACTCGAAACCAAATTATCGTACAGCACAAAGAGTAAGAGAATTTTTGTTCAATGTCTTTTTTTCATATCTATCATATGAAAATATTTATGTTCTTGAATATATTAAAAAATTTATGTTATTGAATGAAATCATTAATATATTTTACCTTAGTATGGAAAAATTTATATTCTTGAATGAAATTATTAATAAATAACGAGAAACTAACATTTCAATTTTTAACCTCCAATG
>CAIGRP010027460.1:0-12208 GCA_903798385.1 Fraxinus cuspidata | reverse complement strand
AAATTAAGAAGATTTTTAACGCTTCAAGTTCCTAGAATTTGGCGCGTTACATTTACCTTCTTGATTGATGATTTCTCTAGAAATTTTTGAATTTTTTTATTTATTAAAATAAAAATTTATCACTTTTTGTAAGTTTAAAGCCTAGAAGACTTTGACAGAAAATAAATTGGTAAGAAAATTAAAACATTAAGAATTGAAAATGGTATTGAGTTCTACAACTATGATTTTGATCAAATTTGCAAACAAGATGACATTTTAAGATACAAGATTGTACCTGTACTTTTTTGACGAGATCATGAGGGGAGACGGGAAAATTTTCAATTTGGAGGAAAATTTGAAGTAGCAAAGTCCGCTATCTTCATGCGATTTTTCTCATAATAAAAAATGTAATTGCTATCATTTAAATTGAATCACTGGAAGGGATTGGAAAGCTATTTGAGTGGGGTTGAATTATAGTTTGCAATCTGTATATATAATAGTCTAGGTTTTTGCTATGAAAGAAAATTACGGTGTGTTAAGTCTAGGTTTTTGCTATTACTTATTCTGAGAAACTGTCCATTGCATGAATACCGAAAATATTATGCTTTGTATATAATTTTATTGTTGTTTATCATATAGCTTCATACTTACGAGTCGCCTGGATTCATATTAGATGTTTGAATTACAACATTGTACATCAACTCCGAGCATTGGAAGTACTCCACCACAATCAAGTGAAAGTCCATCCCATGAAGACTTACCTAGTCAGGTAAACACACAACACGATTCAATAGACTTGTGTGATAAGGAGGAGGATAGTAAACAAGGTAAGAAAAGAAAATTGACTTCACTAGTATGGAACCACTTCAGAAAAAAAAAGTTAATGAGCGGGAAGACAAGGCAATTTGTAACTATCGTGAAAGAAAATTAGGGGCTAAAAGCAAGAATGGAACAAAATATTTGCACGATCATATGAAAAGATGTCATTGCCGAAATCAAAAAGATATTAAGCAGACAATATTGAATCCGATAAAGGAAGCATGTGAAAGGGTTTCATTGGGTTCTTACTCTTTTGATCAAGATATGATCGGAAGGAACTTGAAAGTGTGATAATCTTGCATGAGTATCCTCTTTCGATAGGCGAACACATTGGATTTAGAAGATTCACGATCTTTGCAACCATTATTTAAGAACGTTTCTTGTAACACTATAAAGAATGATATTTTGAAAATCTATGATTACGAGAAATTGAAAGTCATGAGCTTATTGGATATGAACAATAGCAAAACTGCAATCACTACAGATATGTGGACTTCTAATCAGAAGAAATGATTCATGGCTATCACCGCACATTTTATCGATGATGCTTGGACACTTTAAAGTCGAATTATGAGGTACCTATCTTGTATAAAATTAATTTAGCTGATTGTTATGTAATCTTTAAATTTATTTTTGTCGTAATTATGTAATTTTTATTTATTAAATACAGGTTCATATATGTTCCGTGTCCACACAAATTTGAGGCACTGAATTTATCGTTGATGGATTGCTTATTGGATTGGAATATTTATAGTAAGTTGTCTACTTTGACTATCGATAATTTTACTACAAATGGTGCCATGATCAACATTATTTTAGATAAACTTTCTGGTAGTTACTTATGTTAAATGATGTATTTTTTCATATGTGTTTTGGGCCCACATATTGACCTTAGTAGTTAAAGATGTTTTTGAGATCATTAGCTCGAGTGTTGAGAAATTCGTGATAGTGTTGCATATTGGACAACAACTCCATAAAGATTAGAGAAATTTGAGACTTTAGAACGTTAATTGAAATTTCTTATTCCCAAAAGTTAGCACTACATTTCAAAACTAGATAGAACTCTATGTTTCATAGTGGTTTACAGTATATGGATGTTTTTCCTTGACTAAAGCAACTTGAGACACAATATAGATGTTTGCCTAGTGATGTAGATTGAAATTTGGCGAAAGAGATATGCGAAAGGTTGGAGGTATTTTTTGAAGTGACCGAAATATTTTCTAGGACTAAGTACCGAACATCTAATCTTTATTTTTCTATTATTTGTGAGATTCATGGAATTTTGGTAGTAGCTAGTATGGATCAAAGATTTAAAATGAGGTTGGTTGAATGTTATTTTCCAATGATTTATGAAAATGAAGTTTCGAATCTTGAGATTGAAAATATTAGAAAATTTTGTCACAAGCTGCAAATGAGTACAAAATAATACATGGATAAAGTCGAAACATGACGGAATCTTCAAATCGATTTGAGATATCTACTAATGTAAGCAAAAAAGATCGATTGGCAAAATTTGATTTATTTGTTTCTAATACGACTAGTATTGATAGTATGAAATTAGAGATTGACATTTTCTTGGACAAGCATGTATTGCTTAGATCAATTGATTTTGACATATAGGCATGGTAGAATACAAATTCAATAAAATTTCCTTTTTTGCAAAAAGTTGCAAGAAATATTTTAGTCATTCCAGTATCTACAGTAGCGTCAGATTCTGCGTTCAGTATAAGTGGTAGATTTGTTAGTCCATACATAAATTGGCTTCATCCAAAGACTTTGGAGGCTTTGATCTGTGCTCGAGATTGGTTATGATCTGACATTCACGATACGAGAAATATAATTATCTATATTTTTCATAATTGTTATTTGTGTTATTTCTTCATTTCTAACTAGTTTTATTTTTTGTCAGAACATACATTACCTACATCGTATTCTAGATGCTATACAAAATTAAGTGACATGGATATTGAATATGAGATAAATTGATTTTTCTTTAAATGTACTTGAATAATAAATAGTTAAATACATCATTTGTCAAACTAATACACTTTTTTAGTCATCAATTTTTAAGGATTCAGATATAGACATTCTAGTAGAAGATGCCAGCTCTTAAAGATCTATAGCATGAAGTGTTTCATTATGTGATGCTTGTCTTCACGCTACGTACAATTTATCCAATAATGTAATTAGCACAATTAGAATATATTGGACATATTTTTAGTCGAGCGAATGTATTGTTTGTGGATTTAAGTTTTGGTGAAAGATAATTTATTTGGCATTGGTGATTTGATTCTCGTTTAAAGATTGAGAAGAAATCTGACGTTGAATAATTCAACATATTGCTTGATGAATTCCTTCAATTTTTCTAAAGCTCTTCCTCTGTTTCTTTGTAACAAGAATTGTTGACCCCAAAAATTGTATCAATGATGTAGCCAATAGATCCTGAAACCTCTCACGTCCACGTAAGACAAATCACGATACACCTAGGCAAACTGTTGATTAAACAATTAATACACACAAGATAATGATTCGGGATATAAAGGGGCATCAAGCGTGGACCTTCGATCGGACGGAGCGGGTTAGTTTCAGAGAGAAAATGTCAATAATCTGTGTATTGAATATATGTCCTAGAGAATCTGAAGTTGCATTACCCTTGAATGGTATTAATGTGAATTTTTATACTTAGGTGCAGTGAATGGAGCCCATTGGATGATACTGTACGTGGCCTCATCCAAATGACTTTCCTTTCTTGTCATGTACATCAATCAATTTCAACATTAAATGCTAAGACCACTCTTGTATCATAAAGCCTAGCCTGTACCTGAGATTTGACCACATAGGAATGTAGCAGCTGCGGCTGTGGTAGTGAGTTGTCTTGTCAATCATCACCATGAAATCTATTGCGGATCTTGCTACCGACTCATCGCAGTCGGCTCTTACATGGGGCCTCTGTTCGGATGAGAACGGTTCGGTTTAGTTCTCTGGGGAAGGGGTCATCCCGCTCTTACAACATGGTCGCACATGTGCCACGTAGGTGTAAGGGTAGTGTGCAGGGGCCTCTTTCACATGCCTACGTGGCTTAATTTGGTATAATTAATTTTAACGAGTAACAACAGTCCCAGAAGTCCAGGTATGGTTATTTATATAATTCGTGGACTTTTAGTTTTAAAAGAGCTTTCATTGACTGAGACTCGAGACGCGGTCGAAGGATATGCTATGAGGCTGTGGAAGTAGAAGTGAGCCCATTTGTTAGTTGGCTTTTGGGATTTAGGCAGATGGGTAAGGACGAGGCCTTCGAAGATACATCGAATCCTTTTGGGAGTAGAAACCTATCTCAAGGCTGCAAGACGCGGTGCGAGGCCCTTGGAGCGTATGTCGAACCTTCTTGGATCCTGGAGCCTATCTCAAGGCTACAAGACGTTGGGCGAGGCCCTTGGAGCGTATGTCGAGCCTTCTTGGACCCTGAAGCCTATCTCAAGGCTGCAAGATGCTTGGCGAGGCCCTTGGAGCGTATGCCGAGCCTTCTTAAACCATGAAGCCTATCTCAAGGCTGCAAGATGCTGAGAGAGGCACTTGGAGTGTATGCCGAGCCTTCTTGGATCTTGAAGCCTGTTTCAAAGGAGGCCTTTGGAGCGTAAGCAGAGCCTCATTGGGGGTAGAACTCTTCCAGATGACGCATCTTAATGATTTGAAGGGTACGCTGTTCCCAATAAAAATAGCCGGGTGGTGTGGAAATTTTCTAGGCTCGAGCTACGTGCGCATTTAATGCGCAATGATGATGATATATTACACCGGCACAGTCTATGTGAATTCTCGACGCGTGTTTGGTACAATTTCATTTGGGCCCTTGATTCTAATTTTCAATGGGCGACTTTTGATATTTACGTGGCTGATGGGATTACAAGTGGATGGCCCAGATCAAAGGGGGGGGGGGGGAAGAGGAGATCTAATGGTGAAGGCTTACCTACTCTGCATATATGAAAAGCCGAAAACCCACTATTTTTTCTTTTCTTCACTCTGCGAAAGTTTTAGACCTAAGTGCCAAAAATACTTTATTCAACCTTAGCATCTCTTTGCTATTCCTGGCGATCAACTCCGTTCTCTTCTGCCTCCAAGTGTTTCAGGCATTTTAAGCTTTTAGAACCTGTGTAAGTATCCATAATCGTCTAAGCATTTCTTTCATCACTTGAATTAGATGGCTTCTTGCTCGAAAAATAATGCGGCTGAGGGGTCTTCTGGGATGGCTTTGATTTGTGCCGAGGCGGGTATTTCTCCAATAATTCCTATCGAGCGGATCATGGAGGTGATGGGGGTCCTTATAGTGCATGGATGATACATGAGGGCCCTATAGACTATAGCGTTAGGTGGGGGGGGCTCTTTGTGGCCAATGGATGTGAAGGAGAGCGAGAAGTTTAGGATTCCAGACAATGTTGAGTTGTTGGCACCGACCTCTGAGAAAAGAGCCTATTTTCCCAAGGAGGGATATATTGCGATGAGCGAGGCAATCTTGAGTGTGGGAATGAAACTGGCTCTGCATCCTTTCTTTAAATATATCTTTAGGCAGTATAATTTTGCCCCCACCCAACTAGTACCAAACGTATGGAGCCAATTGACAGGGGCCTTTCTTCTCTGGAAGGAGGTTACCCTTGGCGACGATACGCCTCAACACGTTTTTCAGACCCTCTTTCAACCTCGAGCCTCTAGTGAGTGGAGCGATTGTAAGGGATGGTATTACATGACCCCTTGGGCCCATATCCTCCTTTTATCTGGGGGATCTCTACTTTTATCAAGAATTGGAAGTCCTCCTGGTTCTGGGTTAGGGGTCGCTGGTAGATAATGGAAGGAGATGTGGTCCCAGAGATCACTGTGCCGACCCAATACCACGAGTATAGTGAGTCGAGCTTTCTTTTAGCGCCTAGTTTATTTATACGAGCCTTTCTTTTGCTTCCTATTCTAATGCAAAATTTATGTAGCAGCAGTTAATTAGTTCTAGCTCGAACCATCTGAGCGGGCCATTATCCGAGCCATTTACGAGTTTCCTGTAGAGAGGAGGTACTTTAAATTCGTCATCAACAAGCAAAACCTTTTCATCACTCACCAGTTAATGGCGGTAATCCACTTCTTTTATGGGCTTTCCTAAATGTCTTCTTTTATTTGTAGGGTAACATGACAAGGAAGAATACGTGAAACCCAGCCTCATCCACTTAAGGTCCCTAGGGAAGGCTCAGTAAAAGAAACCCTTGAGCCCTAGGTCATCTTCTTATAAGAATCAGCGGGACGAGCTGACTCGCCTCTCTAAGATGAATTCGCCACCTCTTCCAGAGAAGAAATGGAAGAAAGAAAAAGGAAAGGAAGATGAGGCATCTTTGGAGAGGCCTTCTAAGCAGAACTTGGTTCTGTCGAAGAACGCTGGGCCTCCCCCTCCCCTAAAATGCCAAACAATTATATGCGAATAGCTTCGATGTCCCATTATTGCCCAGCCAATTTTCTCCATAAAAATTGTGGACGTTGAGGAGGTTGTTGATGAGGAGGTAAGGCTCGTGAAGAGGAGAAGGGGAAGGGACGCCAATGATGTCCCTACTAAAGGTAAAGCCTAAAACGTTTTGGGTGGGAAGGTTGAAGAGATAGCCTCACCAATGATGGAAATGCTCTCTGCTGAGGTGCAAGGGACTATGAGGGTCCATCACAAATATTGGACTGAAAAATACTCATCATATGTGGAGACCTGTGATGTAGTAGATATGGTGGAGGCCGGACTTACCCTACGGGCCCGCTCGCAAGGTTTCTTTTTAAACGTTCAAATGGAGATGAGGTGACTACAGGGCCGCAATAGGGAACTCCTTCAAAAACCCGCAGATGCCGAAGCTGCGGCGGATAAGGCTAAGGATGAGGCGTCATATGCCAATGAAGCTATTGATGCCTAAAAAATCAAGCAAATCGAGGCCGAGTGCTGGGCGGAGGTACTTTCTAAAGAGAACGACGAGCTGAAGAAGGAAGTCCACCTCTGTAAAGCAGAAGTTAATTCCATGATGAAGCTGGTGTAAAATTTTAACATTTGCAGAAGATAGCTTCGTCCGCTTTGGAGGTGGCCAACAGGGAGAAGGGGAAATTAAGGGCCAAGAATGACGAGCTGATTGCTGAGGCTACTGAATTAAAGTAGCAGCTGAGCGGGGCAAGGCTAGCTACGATGAATGAGTATGTTGCCCATTTCCATGAAACAACAGAATACGATGGGCTCGGCATATATTGGCGAGTAGTGGCTTATAACGAAGTGTTTAGGAGACTTGTCGAGCTACATTCTCAACTGGACTTGGCTGCCCTAAAGGGAGAATTTATTTCTGCCAATGAGGCTGAGGATTTGGTGGAGGAGGTTGAGCCCCTGGAAGAGCCTCAACAAGATGACACTGCTGCTTCTTAGAATAGGCCTCTCTTTTTGTTTTGAATCTGCAATACTTGTAACTATTTTCCCATTCTATTGAATTTCGACTTGATTTGAACAAATGATTGAAATTTGTTGCCGAGCGTTTGATAGTCTATAGGCTCGGCGTGATTGTTTTTGTTTGAAGCATTACAAGGGTTCGCGACTATCTAACATTCCTTCAACCAGCACGTATGAGCTTGTCATTTTTAACCAGTAAGTTAACAATAAATGGGCTCGCTACATTTGCACTTCATTAATCAACCGTAAAGTATGATCTTGTCTTTTTTAACCAGTAAGTTAACAACAATTGCACTTCATTAATCAACCATAAAGTATGAGCTTGTAATTTATAATTAGTAAGTTAACAATAAATGGGCTCGCCACAATTTCACTACATTAATCAACCACAGAGAATCGTAGCCTCTCTTGCATAGTTCCTCTAGGAGTTCCACGTATCACCTCTTACATAATGTCCTCCAAAAATAGTATCAATCTAATGGATTAGAGCATCTTCTACATTAGTCGGAGGATTCCTACGCTGTCGGTGCTCCTCTCTAGGCCTTTCTTTGTGGCGGTTACTCCTCCGTCGAGGAGATAGCTTCCAATGACGAGTTGTCTCCTCGTGCCAAGGCCTATGATCTTGCCTTGGTGGGGACGTGTCTCTAGGGGCGGACATTTCTTTGGTCATTCTACACGTTCATCTGTCTTTGATGTAGAACAATTTCTCTGCAATCCATCCTATCGTGACTGTAAGAATGATGGTAAGAACAATACTGAGGATTGTTTGGCCTATTTCTAGGTATCGAGCCCCGCCCTCAACCTCTGTCCGGATTCAATCTGTTGTGCATTGGTCATGGGCTCTATATCTTCGTAAGCCAATGTGGGCACGACGTTCAATGTAACTGTGGTAAGTGATTGTCCAGGGTGGGGACAATTTTATTTCTATCTTGGTTCCATTGGTGGTCCATTAGGTAAGAGGTTGGCCATTTTCCAGTTGTCTCTATGGAGGTGGGAGACCCCTGCTAGCTCTATTCCGATGGTCAATTAACTTCTCATTAATGATTTCTCAACTCATCATTTCAAGCAAAGCATCGTAGCTGGTGGGGTCCTAATTTTGCACATCCCTCCAGAATAGGGTGTTCATATTCAAACTATTTTGCAATGCGGACAACGCTTCCTGATCTATAACCTAAACATAGTATGTCATTTCGTCAGTGAAGCGGGCAAGGAAACTTTTTAATGTTTCTCCAGACTGCTGCCTCATGTCCTGAAGATGTTGGATGTGAGCTTCTCCATCTTTGCTTACAAAAAATCTCTTCAGGAACGTATTCTTAAATTGCGGCCAATATAGAATACTTCCTGGATGGAGCCTACTGTACCAAATTCGGCCTCTCTACTCAAAGTGAGGTGGAAGGCTCTGCATTTGACTATGGTGGAGGCGCCTCTTAGACTCATGTGTGTTTTATAACTATTCAAATGTTTGGACGGGTTACCTCTTCCATTGTTCTTTTGTATTTTTGGTGGCACATAATGGCTTGGGACATGTGCATTCCTCAATTCTTGTGAAAAAGGCAAGTTTTCATCGTCTCATCTAAGTCACATGATCTTTGGAGATCATCCAAGTCCTCTTCATCGACCTGATATCTTGGTGGAAGATGTGATGGGCTAGCCTAATCTCTCTCTTCCTCCCTCCTATGTTGCCTATTTTTAGGCTCTACAACCTAGGAGGCATGTTCTTAAGTTTCTTCCGATTGCTGAGTTTCAAGAGGTGGTGGCTGAGGCTTATTTCTAGGCTCAAGTGGTGGTTGGGACGGTTTACGCCTAGGTCCTATAGGGCTGATCATGTTAAATACACTTACAAACCTTGGTGGGTGATGTTTCTCATGTTGGCAGCTATGGTTCCTACTTCCCGGGTAAGTTGGTTAACTAACCTCATCCCACCACACCTATAATTGTGGTGAGGTGTGCACCAGCTAGCTAGGGTGGCCACTGGCAGAACCTTTTCAGTAGGATTCTCCCTTACCCTCCTGGGAGGAACTTCACGGTCGGAGCTTATTTCCTTTTAAAGATGTTGTTGTCTTCAAACTTTTGGGGCTTCCTCTTGCTCTTTTTCAAGAACAAATTATTTTTTAAGGGGGATGTTGAACTATTTCCAAGCAAGCTTTTTTCACGGGGATGTTCATGGTTTTTAGTAGTTTGTTCCACATACAGTGATAATCTGTTGACCACAAAAAAATGCGCCAATGGATACCGGGCCCACTCTCGCCTTGGCAAGCTAATTCTGATTCGTGATGACGAATTATTAGTCGAAAATGTTGAGTTTGAACTTCAGAGAAGCTTTTGACACAAGGACAAATATGTTAGGATTCAGTAAATAAAAGAACAACAAAATACAATAATGAACGATGAACAAAAAGGTAAAATAAACACCGATATTAGACAACTTTCGTCTTCTAAATTCTAACGTCTGTGTTTGAGTTATTGATCTCCATTTTTTTTCAACCCCTCTTATCACATTAAGGGAGTTTATTTATAGTACTATATGTACAATAATAACCATTGGATGGGGGGGGGGGACACGTTGCCTCATTTCCTCGACCGAAACATCATTTCATAAGCATCATTTCTGACTGTTTTAATTTATGGAGCCTTAAATGCTTTTGAAGAAGGCGGCCAATCCATGCCCTGTGTTGACATGATTAACCATTTCCACTCATTGCAGTTGTCCAATCAATCATTCCAAGAGGATTTTATACACTTTAAGATCTTCAACCGTAGGTCATTATTTGTCATAGTTGAGCTTCTGGATTCTGTTTCATTGAGCCTCGTGCTTCGGAGCTTCAGTTTGAACAAGTAGTGCTTCAGACTCGAAAATTTATCAATTTGTTTAGTGCTTTCGCTTTCTCTTGAGCCTCGGCATTGAGATACTTCAGGCAATGGCGCCTCTGCAAATGGGCTTTGGCCATTTCTTTACTTTTGGGCCATTGGGTTTTGGTCAATTGGGCTTATGCCAATTTGGGTGCAACAGATTCTATTATTTAATTTATTATAATATTAATTCAATTAAATAATAGATCTTGCCATAAATATGCATCAAATATATATTAAAAATATTTATGTCTAAAGTTAATTGGATCTAGAGATAAAATTTACCCAAGCGTCTTGCGACCAACACATATCTGGTTGCTGAACATGTACTCTAATGACCAATCAATGGTCGCTAATACATTTTTCTACCAACCATTTAGTGATATATAAGCAAAATGTATTTGAGTGGGAAAAAAGAAGTTCTATACGATATGTGTCAGCAACCACATCAGAGTTGGTTACCAAAACAAACCAACAACATCCAATTATTGGTCACTAGTCAAAATTTTGACCTACCAATATATGATTTATTGTAAAGCCCAAATCACCCGAGAAAGAAAGCGGGGTTTATTCCTACCAAGAGCTTAAGTGATCAAAGCATCATTGCTGATGCCAAGGCACAAGCCTGCAGCGACAAACAAAAATTTGGTTGATTAATAACCAACCATTGGTTTAGTGACCAATTTATGTTTGGTTGCAAAGAAAAAGAGGAATTTATTCATGTCTATGGCTTCAACAACCAAAGTATGTTTAAATTAAGAATTTTGTATTTTAATTTCTTAAAATTGTAAGCAAATACCACAATATTGTTTTTTAATTAAATTGTGTTCCCTATATTTTCTTTTATATTACTTCTTTATATATTATTTCTAAGTCAAAACAAATTAGTATTAACAATGATATCTTTATTACCAAAAATCTAACAATTGTACTTTTAATTTATTTTAATTTTTTACTAATTTTACTAGCAACCAAAGTATGGTTACTGATGCAAATGCACAGGCCTCTAGCGAGCAACACAAATTTGGTTGCTGAATATGTACTCCAACAACCAACCAATGGCCCCTAATACATTTTTAACCGACTAATTAGTGATTGCCTAGTAAAAAGAATTTTATGCAACATCCGTCAGCTAACACATCAAAGTTGGTTACTAAAACAAACTAGCAGTGCTCGATTATTGGTCACTAGTCAAAAATCTTACCGGCCAGTTTCTGATTTATCGTTAAAACCCAAATCATCTAGAGAGAGAGAATGAAAAAAAAAAGAAGATTATTTATGCGAATGCTTCAACGACCAAAGCATGGTTGCTAACGCAAATGTATAAGCCTCCAGCAGTCAACCAAGGACAGCTAACACATCTTTCTACAGACTAATTACTGATTGGTCGATAGAAACTATTTAACAGAGAAAAGAAATTCTATAAGACATCCTTAACGATCAAATGATAGTTGATTGTGTTGATACTCAGAAATGAGCCAACGATGTCGAGCCCACTCACGCCAAGTCAAGCACGATTCCGGCGCGTTCTTACCAGAATAATGACGGTAATAAGGAGAAAATGGACGCGGGAAGTACTTTTCGGCGAGAAACAAAAATATTCGAGCTCCTGGAACAAAAGCAACCGCACTAACAACGATTGCCGGATAAAAAAACCAAACTAATTTATGTAACAAAAAATAGGAATATGAGGAAGGATAGATAAAATGTTAAGTTCAAGTGTATTCTTTGAATATGTGAATGTTTATCTCTTTATCAATCATTCCACCCCCTTTCAATTACAAAGAGGACCTATTTATAGTGCCTTGGCCGACGTGGTGACCGTTGGATTTGAACTTCTCCCTTACTAAAGCTTCACATCATTGTCTATTCATACAACAAATGCATTGATAAAGGGTCAGCTGCCTTATACAATAGGCTGACATACTTTATTACAAGTGTTACATCAATCACCTCTAAGAGATCTTCAAATCTTTTCCAAGAGACAGCGTCAGCTTCATGAGCTTCAGACGAGTTTGAGAGTCTCGGAGAGATATTTTGAGGTGGTTCTCTAAGTAGAGTGTTTCAACTCCTTTCTTTGCTTCTTTAAGCAATGCTCAACAAGCACTTCGGCTTGTAGAG
>CAIGRP010027448.1:0-10138 GCA_903798385.1 Fraxinus cuspidata | reverse complement strand
GAGTAGGCTAACACTTTAATGGATAACAATGAATGAAGCTTAAGTATTAGGTTTGAAAATCTTTGATGTATAGAATGATTTTCAAGAATTAATTTGATCAAAGATTTTTCATTGGTAAAATGTTTTGATAATAAATGATATGAGAAGTTAATACAAGGTTAGCTTAAAGGAATATATCAACTGAATGCTCAAAAGTTGTATTTATGAATGACAAATGAGTTGGTATTTATAGAAGTGGAAAATGTCAACTTTTCTGCCAAACCGGACGACCTATCCAGACATCAGGTTCAATACCGGACGACTCCAAAAGATAGCCGTTTTAAGCTTGTCAGAAGGGTAAAAAATTCAACTGTTGCTGGCGAACCAGACGTTCGGTTCGCCATCCGGATGTCCAGATAACCAGAACATTTCTGGTCAAATTTTGTTTGTTTGCAGCTAGTAGTTATTTTGCATGACATTTTTTACTAGATATTTCATGGTAAGTGATGTTTAATGGTATTCAAGATTAGGTTGAAAATCTTACATTTGAAAACTAATTTTTGTACAAACGTTTTTAATGACGTGAATTTTCATTGTGGATAAGAAATTCATCACTTGAGCTTTCAATGTGTCATTGCCAAGAATTAAAGCACTTTACCTTTACAAACGAACTAAAAATATTTAGTTCCAATGTCTTCGATTAATTTGGTACAAGTGCTCGATTTGTTGCTTGATTTTGAAACAACGCAAAGTTTGTCTCCGTTTGATTTGGCGTGAGTACTCAATTGTGCATGATCGATTTCCATTTTGAGCTTTCTTGATCCACAACTTTTGTTTTGTCTCCAACATGTGACATTTTTAACAAGTAATAAATTTGACTTTTTGAGTCTGAGTATTGTCTCACGAAAATTGATTAGTTCAATTCCTATTACCTTGACCTTAACGAAACTAGAATAAAATGACGACGAGTTTTTTTATGAAGTTATAACTAAAATAATATTAAGTATGTAATTATAAATTATTGAACTAAATTAAATGCAAACGGTGTTAAATGTAAGTTGGAGTGCTTTAATTTATGATTAATGTATTGGGATTACAAATCCCTATGTAATAATTCGTTTCAAACTTAGTTCTACACTTTGACGAATCAATGTTCATAAATTATTCAACACTCTCTCTCGAGTAATGTCAAACATATTCTCATATATGACCCGACTATATCTCTATGACGGATACGAACATACAAGAATGCATGAGTTTTTAAGAACACTTAAAGATTTACATAGGGTATAGCGGTATATTTCTATCCCCTATCGGACCATATGACAATTTATATATGTTGAACATATTCCCCTTCTTTCAAATGCATGAAATAAGTCACACACTCACACAATTACGTGCACAATATTTATGGAGAAAATAAGGTCATATAAATCTTTCAAATATCCAAAAACGTGTTTTTATTGTCAAGAATGTGAAATTAAGGATTAAAAATCATATTAAATAGTTCATCGTTCCCTAGTACATAATTAACCTAGCCTAACATGTTGGAAAGAAGAAAATCAGAAAAACAATGAAGAAACAACATCACCCCAATTAATCTCGAATTGAATTTTCGTGTTCATGGAGTTGATCTTCACGTTCTTGCCTCTTTTCTTCTCTCAAAACCCTTGTAAAATATGTTGTAATGTGTCCCCCTTACTTTTGGATGACTCCAGGGTTTAAATAAATGACCCAAGATTTGTTTCTATACGAGTTCTATTGAAATAAAGAAATCAGAAAATTTTTCACTTTTTCATGTGGGCGGGCGCTCAGTAGAAAATGGGGCGACCGCCCAAGCCTAAAATTTTCGTCCTGTTGTTAAGGTTTAGGGTCGGGCGGCCACCCAACTAATATAACTGGGCAGCTACCCAGTTATAAAAATTTCACAAATTTTCCTTTTAGCCATTTTCTTTATTCTTTCTTCCATCTTGGTCCTCCACATCAAAGTACTTCAATTCTTGTGCTCCAACTTTTACTCAAATGTATATTAGTCCCCAAAATTCCATCAATTTGCCAATTTATCCTTCTTTCTTTTCCAATCACTTAGAAATTGGTTCAAAACTAATCGGTGACTTGTACACAATATGTCATCTTGTAGTAAAGTGGGCCAAAACACTCTTCAACGTCTCCCTGGATTGTTGCCTCATGTCTTGGAGATGTTGGATATGAGCCTCTCCTTCCATACACATAGCGAATCGTTTCAAGAATGTACTTTTGAACTCTGGTCTACTCCTAATACTTCCTGGGAGTATCCTACTGTACTAAAATTTGGCTGCCCAACTTAGAGTTAAATAGAAAGCTCTGTACTTGACGACAAGGATGGCACCTCTCAGACTCATATGTGTTTTGTAACTGTTCAAATGCTTAGCTAGGTCACTTCTTCTATCATATTTTGATATTTTTGGAGTACATAGTAACTTGGGACATGATCATTTCTCAATTCTTGTAAAAAGCACATGTTCGTCATCATCATCGAGTTCACAAGATCTTTGGGGTTCTAAATCTTCATCTTCATCAGCCTGATATCTGGGCGGATGATGAAATGGTCATGCCTAATCCAGGCGAGGTAGCACCTGGAGCATGTCTTTGCCTTTTTTTTCCGGTGGTTGGGTCGCAGGAGGTGGCAATTGCGACCTGTTCCTAGGTATGGGAAGTGCCTAGGATGGACTATGCCTAGTTCTCGCAGAACAGATTCTATCAACCACACTAACATGAAAATTATGTTCTGGCTTGTATTCAAGAGGAAAATTATCCTCCATGTGAACATGAACTTCGATGGGTCGGCCAGAAATATAGTTTAAGGAAATATCAATCCCTACTTTCCTTTCAAGAAGGCTAACTTCCCTAGCCCACCTGGAAGGTAGGGCCCTCTGACTTTGGACTTCATAATCACACAAATAGTATTTTTGCGGTGCAAAAAGGAGGGATTGGAGGTCCTCCTTGGTCTTGCATCTACATGAGGAGTTCTTACATGGTCATGTTTTTGTAGGTGATATTTCTCATGTTGGCAGCCATGGTGGCTATCTCCCGAGTGAGTTAAGCAGCTACCTCATCCCACCACTCCAGTGGTAGTGGTGGGGTCGACGTCGACTTGTTGGAAACACTGCTCGTGGATTCTCTTACCTTCTATCAGGGACATCACAATCTGAACTCATTTTTTCTTAGCTAAACTGTCAAATTTTTTCAACTTCTGATGCTTCCTCTTGTTTTTTTTCAAGAACAAATCATTTTTCAATGGGGATGCTTAGCTATCCTCTAGTAAACATTTTTCACTGGAATGTTTGTGCTTATAGTGATGTTTTCCACAGACGGTACCAATCTATTGACCTCTTTCTTTGCACCATAAATGTGGACAACAGATACCGGGCTCACTCGCGTTCTCTCAAACTAATTCCAACACGTGTGGAACGATTGTCAATCGACAATAAAATAAGGTTTGGATGTGGGAGAAGCTTTATAACAAGAGACAAAAATGTTTATGTTCCGACAAAATGTATGAGATAAATAGCACGATAATGAATGACCAACTAATAGCCAAACTCACAATCAAAATTGTTGACCTCAAATACTGAAAACCCAAGATTAATCAGAAGAAAGAGAATATATGGCTTGTAGTCAATACCTTTGCATAATGGAGGATATTTAACATGTAAAATAGTAACAATTGGATGAGAGGACACGTGGCTTCATCTTCTCTACTGAAGCATCACATCTTAGATGTCAATTTTGACTCCAGTAGCATCTGGATCATAAAAGTCCCCAAAAGGAAGCGGTCACTCCATAACCTATGCTGACAAAATTAACATTTTTACTCGTTACAACAGTCAAATCGATCATTCTAAAAGGATTTCATAAATTCAAGTTCTTCAAACGTGAATTATCACCAGCCTTAGTTGAACATCGGATTCTACTTCATTGGACATCACTACTTCGGCAAAGAAATTTTGTTTGGACCTCAAATTTTTCTTTGGCATAGGAGCTTTGAAATAGGTCAACTTCATGAGTAGCTTCAGTATGAGAGGGTTTCGGAGGGTCGGATTGTCTGGACTTTGGTTAGTCCTACTCTACGTTGAATGCCACATGGCTTCAGCAGAAGGTGTTTCAGAGGGTTGGCTGAGCCACGCGAGAGCCTAGGTGGCGAAGCATTACAGGGTATATGATCTCAATTGAAATTAAAAAAAAAAAATCTTTATTTTATTTTCTTGACGTAAAGGTAAATCATATAATTTGAATATAACATTCTTCCATCCCCTTGAACATAGTTTTTGAAGACTGGAGAAATTATATTTTTTTAACCAATATTTATATTCTTGTCTTAGATTGAGAGTCTGAATATCTATTTGGTATTATTTTATTTTATTTTTTAATCTAGGTTGAATCTCATAAAAAATCAACTTTACTAAAAAATATTATGAAGTTCACAGCCACTCAGCAGCATTTTAAAGTTCTGTAAATAAAATGTGATGAAAGTATAAATTCAATGACTAATGAATTATAATGGGTGAGTAATAGAGTACGAGTTAAAGTTCAATGATCACTCAAAAGAACTTTAAAATTCATTGATTTATAAAGAGTGATTGATAAAGTACAATATAGTTAAGTTTAATGATCACTTAAAAGTATTTTAAAATTTAATGAGTAAAATGTGACGAAAATACAAATTTAAAGAGTAACGAAACATTTATCTCGAGCTTTTCTCAGTGAAGAGAAGGAAACTAGGGAGGAGGTTTCTGCCTTTTGATTTCCAAGTCCAATACAGACAACAAAGATGTACCGATCAAATTAAATTAGGGTCAAATTCGACAACCGCATTCTCAGACCCAATTTCTTCTTGTTTCTATCTTCTCCTTTTGACAAAAATCCAAATATCAAGAAACATCAATAGAATTCATAATTTCCAACAACAATGGGACTGTTCACATACACGATTGCCGGCGGTAGTTTCATTCTCATCGGCGCTTGGGAATCATTCATCTCCACCTCCGAAATTCTTGTACAAACCCCATCATCTTCGTCACAGAGCAACAAACCCACCACCAAAACGAGACCGTTTTCTTCATCTGTAACATTCAGTTCGATTTCCGTTCTCGCCATTCTCTTCATTATCAACTCTTTCATATCTTTATCTAACGCTCTTAACACGAAAGATAATACTGGTTTCGTTTTACAACTGGAGGTAATCACGATTTCTCTTCTTTTTCTTCTTTACTCTATTTTGGGTTTTTTAACCAACTGGAAAAATTCGTTTCGGTTTTCTTTAAAAATCCTCAATTTGATCTATCTGTTCGCTTTTGGAGAGGAATTTTTATTGTTTTACATGCAAAAAAAGGACCCAAGTGGGATTGAGAACCGTTACTATGATCTTTTTCTTGTGCCCATAACAATATGTATATTTTCCACAATTCTTGAATTGAAGAATTCAAAGTCAATTTATGCACGATTGGGACGTGCGATTGGGTTGATTTTGCAAGGGATGTGGATTCTGCAAATGGGTTTTTCTTTTTACTCGAATTTGGTTGCTCATGGGTGCAATTTGCACGAAAAGAGCAGGGGGAATTACACTGTGAAGTGCAAGGGGCACCCTGAGTATCATCGTGGTCGAGCTATTGCAACCCTGCAATTTAACTGCCATTTGGCTCTTCTGGTGACTTTGATCGTTGGTATATACTCGATTATTTGTAAGAAGAACGGGATCAGCAGAGGATTTATGCTCTATAGGCCGCTTGGAGATGGAGGGGAGATGAAGCAGTTTGATTCTCAGGCTCAATTTACTTTAGATACTGATGAGGAAGAAGAAGGTGGGAATGAGATCAAAGAAGTGAGGGATGTGGAACTGCAGAAGGCAATTGTGGTGGTGTCGGAGTCGGGAGTTAATGGTTATGGAACTCATTGATAAGGTACATTAGTGTCTGTGTTCTGGTACTCACATGAGAATTATCTTTTTCTACGTAGTGTGGCAATATTTGGTTTTGCTTTGTATAAATTAATCGATTGAAAATACTTTTTGTGGGTTCTGTTGTGACCATATTTCCACTCTGCAATGCATTATGTAATCAATTGTGTTAATGAGATTACAGACACCTGCTCAACTGTTTCTTCTTTCACCCTTTAGTTATAGCTTTTGAATTATGAATTTGCTCTCTGGTAGTTCTCTATGACTGCAGTTTCTTATGATCTGCTTATTCAGTACATATTCAATGGTTCAATAGATTGCAAACATAAATATGTTTTCAATCCTTACCCATTTAAATGGTAAATTAGAATCTGTCTATACATAAGATATCAATGATCCTGTGGACATTTCCTAACCAGAGCAGACAAGGTTTTGTCAGCTCAGTTGAGCTAATTTATTTGAATGTTACCACTCTGAGGGAGATGAATCAGAATGAACTTAACTGGTTGAGATTAATGTTAAAGACATAATTTAAGGACTTGTTTTGATTTCTAAGTAGATTGACTTGTTCTAATTACAAGTAATACACTACGAAGAGATTTCATTGATGTGCAACATCCAAAAGCGTTGGTTCTTCTAATGCGTAGCTCAAAATATGGAATAATCTGTATCTTGTTTATATACTGACATTGGTCGTCCTTGTTTAGTCAGTTATATGGTTGTGTTTTACTATGTATCTTCATCACTGTTTGCTGATAACTAGGCTTGTAATCCCTTTCTAAGGACATATTCTGGTTTCTAATACTGTGAATCAGTGTCTGAGCAGCTTTATTCCACATAAGAAAGATTCCATAATAAGTGCCAGGATATAATATTTTGGCCCAATAATGGCAAGATGATTGTTCATGCCTCACATTTAAGAGCTGCCATTATTGTCAAATGATAGGATAAAACTTATCCCTTGCCCTTCCCATCTTGCTTAGGTATGTATTTTGCCTTTGGTATCCTTTCTACCTTTCGCTTGTTGTCTTGTTCCTTCTTCTATGTGAAATAGATTCGGGATCAGTAGGAAAAAAAATACTAAATTTCAATGGCTTATGGCATTGATCTATTTCTGCAACACCTTGAAATAGTACCCTTCCTCAAGCGGTGGCATGGGACCAAAGACAAAACCATGCAGCTATATGTAAAGCAACAAACTCAATATGTGTGTGCTTTGACTTTAGACTTTCCCTTTCTTTTCAGTTGTTTGAAGCATCTGACCTAGAGAAAACTACCTTTAATTAAATTTTAGCTTAATTACACCTTGGCCTTTTGAAAACATGAAGAACCAGAAGTATTTACTAC
The DNA here is from genome assembly GCA_903798385.1 of Fraxinus cuspidata. Classification (NCBI taxonomy): domain Eukaryota; kingdom Viridiplantae; phylum Streptophyta; class Magnoliopsida; order Lamiales; family Oleaceae; genus Fraxinus; species Fraxinus cuspidata. The sequence goes on along the minus strand of CAIGRP010027448.1, from coordinate 2,877 downwards.
TCTTCAAAACCACTAGCAGTTTACTCCCAGAAGTCCTCTCCTTCTTGCAGTTACTGTTTTTTTTTTTTATTTGGTGTTATTGTCATTAGGATAATTTTCCTCGGACAAGCTGCTAAAGGAATCTTTTTACCCACATTTAATTTGGTGAGAAAACAAAATAACAAATATATACCTACATATTTTAGGTATATGGTTGTTAATGAGTAACAGTAGCTCGGAGCGTCTTTACAGACTTACAGCAAGTTTGCTCCATTGTGTTTTGTGTCACGTGCTCAGAACATGTTAAGGCTTGAGGCTTCTCTGTGATGGATGTTGCTTTTGCTTCATGGTTTGAGCTTTTGATTGTGTTACGGCTAGAGATGATCAAATGGTACAGATAACTAGTTCAGCAAAATAGAAGTTAAGCTTTATCTGAAGTTAATGTTTATTGTTTCACCTGTATTTTTAAGGATAATCACATTATGATATCATTTGAATGAGTTAACATCCACTTTTATTGGTACACTGGTGCTTAGCAAAATATTGACTATTTCTATTTGTGACATTTTGTTTCCAAACATGTTTGGGTGGTTTACTCTCTCTTATAAATAAAAGAAAGTTCTTTATTGGAGAGGAAGGATGGGATTACTCTCAATCAAGAACCTTTGAAGCCATGACCATCTCCATAATGGTATAACTTTGTTGCATACATGTATAGTTTGCATAATTTCTGTAGATGGCAGTTTCTGTATAATTTATCAAATAGGAAATTGTTTGACAAATACGTAGGCAATTGTTACAATACTCGATTGCTTGTATTCGCCCACATCTTGCTGAACCTAACGAAATTCTATATCCTGATTTCTTTAGCCGATAGAACTATTTCTAGGTTACTCATTTGAATCTTTGATAAGTACAATAGGTTTATGGAGGTGAGTTGTAAGTCCTGTATTTTAGTCAGTCTTAAATGATTTAATTTTACTTGCTCATTCATTTCTTATTCTGATTTTTTGGCATCCTCTCTGTAAGGTTGAAACACCCTTGATGAATGTGGAAATTATTTTTTGCGGGTTCTGGTGTGAAGGTATCACTCCGTGGTGCATTTTTTCGTCAATCGTTAGTGATGTTACAGATATGTTTAATTCATTAATTGTTCCTTTGCTCATCCTTTTATTTTTAGGTATTTGAATTATGAATTTGCTCTCTAGGAGTTTTTTTCTTGACTGCTGTGTCATATGACCTTATTAAGTATATAATATTATATAGATTTTAAAGAAAAGTATGTTTTCATTCTTTTACCCAATTAAACAGTAAATTAGTACTTGACAGTAACTAACAAAATTATACAGTTTATTTTGCTATGATTATGATGATTCGGTGAAAGTTCACCGTCCATTCACTACTACCTCGTCGAGGGAGATGAATCAGAATGAACCCAAGAGGGGGCATGTTTTTGACTTTTACTATTCCTCAATCTACTCGCACATTTATTCTACATCACTCCTCCTCCTCCTCCTCCTCCTCCTCTGTCACCGCCCGTTACACCAGAAACCTTTCCTCACCCGCATATGATTGAGTTTGATGAGACAATATGGCATTGTGGGTGGCTGTGGATATTGAAGGAGAAGAGGAAATGAGTGGAGCACCACTGTCATCCTTACAAGGGTTGAACAAATCAATAACAGAAAAATATGCATTTCACATTCGATATAAGGAAAGGGGGGAGAAAAATGTTCTAAGACGAGAATACTCTTATGTGCATTCACTTGACGGAGACGTTGGATGAAAATGGATGAAAATGATGTTTTGTACAATTAAATATGTAATTAAGGATGAAAATGTCCAAAAATAGACAGTATGAATGTTTTGTATAATAATAATAAAAGGTAGGAGGACATTACGTGCTAAACCATTGAACAGGATTTTATGGGTCCTATTAATCAGCAAAATATTGAATTAATTTTAAGCAACTTTTTTCGTTTTAAGACGTTTATAGCGGTTAGCTTTTTCTTACTCAACGTGTTGGGGTTACTTTCAAACCAGTGCATGTGAAACCCTGAATCTCCATAATATGTATGGCTTACAGAATTTATGTAGATGGTAGTCTATTTAAATTATCAAGCATTATTTTTGTTACGATTTTAACTTATTAGTGAATGGCTAAATAAATATATTTTCTTGTCTCTATTGCAATACGAATATATAGAGCAATGGGATACTTAACAATTTAATTATGCTCTCGCCATTTTCTATTGCACGAATAATAGGGTCAGTTTGAGCTCCATCGTCTGTAAAAAAATTAGTTTTATAATAGTAAATTTTTTAGAGAATATGTGGTTCAAAAAAAATAATTTTTGAGATATTTAAATGGGAACATGATATTTAATTATGCTCTCGCCATTTTGTATTGCACGAATAATAGGGTCAGTTTGAGCTCCATCGTTTGTAAAAAAATTAGTTTTATAATAGTACATTTTTTAGAGAATATGTGGTTAAAAAATAAAATTGAGATATTTAAATGGGAACATGATGTGAAATATAAGCAATGATGAATTTTCTATAATGAATAATAATGTGAAATATGGACGCGATGAGCACAAAATTTCTGCATTGATTTCCGACCATTCCTCTCCCTCTTATATGCAGTAATTTTTTTACTTACATGTAAATTTGTACAATGTGTTCTCTATTATTTGTCAAAACTGATAATAGATTATACTCACCTGAGTTAGCTTAATACGAGATGGTTATGGGAGAATTAACCCGCAATAAAAATAACTCAAGTATTGTCAATATCAAACGTGGTATTGGGATAATTTTTATCATACGCAACGTCAGAGCCGGTTCTGTGGTGAGGCGGCGGATGAGGTCTCCGCCTCGGGCCCAAAACTAGAGAGG
>CAIGRP010027442.1:0-18597 GCA_903798385.1 Fraxinus cuspidata | reverse complement strand
AAAAACAAAACAAACAAACAAACAACAACAAAAAAATTGGCAGCAAGGACGGCGTCATGGCGCTAGTCAGGACTTTTGGTAAGAAAACTCACCAGTTCAATTGGCACTTGGAGACGGCAGTCGGCACTACTCGACAGTGGTGGACAGCCGGAGGCGGAGCATGACCTCAGATTCAACTTTGCAATGCAAGAACAACTGAAATGACATAAAAAAAGAACCCTGTTTAGTGAAAATAGAAAAAATAACCTCAAGATTCCTGCGCTTAACTCAGATAAACAATCGGAAATCCAGGTTTTTGTGAAAAAAGTACAAAACTCATCAAAATACACAAAATCACTTCAATAATCAACTTAAAAATACAAAATGATTAAAAAAAAAGCCAACTTTTGCGCTAGAAGTTGAGACTTGAAAAACTGAAGAGTGACCCCCAAAATCAAATCCCCACGTTGGGAAAAGCCCTTATTAAAAAGAAACTCACATTTAAAAAAAAAAAATAGCAAAAGCAAAAGATTTGAAAGAAACGATTAAAATAGTTGAGAAAATCCACAGGTTAAGCAACAGCGGAACTCGGCAGACATGGTCACAGGCTCGCGGCAGCGTCGGATTTCTTGGGTTGAAAACGGAAATGAATTTAGTTTCATTTCCATTGTATTCAATTGGGGAAATCAGAAATGGGTTGGGCTGACAATTGGCATGGAAATAGGCTGGACTTTCATTTAATTCATTATTGGGCCTAAAAATAAATAGCTCAAGCCCAAAAGCAACTCCATTACAAAAAATAAATAAATAAATAAATAAATAAAATTGAAACAGCTGGGCTTGGCCTTTATATAATTTATTGGGTCAAATGACACGGCCCAACCCAATTAAACAATAATAATAAAAAAAAGAAAGAAACTACCTGAGTCTCCCGGGGGAAGATGAACAGAATTGCAGACTACAGTTGAAGCTTCAGGCGTGCCGACGATTTTCTTCCCCAAAGTCATTCGTCGGAGCCCAGCACGTGGCCGGGTGCTGGGTCCACCACTACGGGTGAGGGGGTGGGAAAAATTTTTCCATGCCAAATTTTGTCTATCAAACAAGAGTTAAGAGTGGAAATTGATTTTTTTTTCCATTTTCCATGAAAAATGTTGGCTATCAAACGTAGCCTTAATGTGTTTATTTGCACCTTCATCTGAGTAGTTACCAACTACAGCCCATATTTTGACTAGACAATTTGTGGCAACAGTCAAATTTTATTGTAAGAAATTTCTCCATTGCTTAAAAAAAAAAGAATCGCGAAATTTAGCAATGTAATTATTGGTTTTAATTGTATTCATGTCGTGTTAATCCATTGTTCTGATTGGCCACTTTAATCAGTGTAACTAGTCATTATAAAATTTATCTTTTGGGCATGTTAACTTTTCGTGTTCTCTGGGCCAAATTTTATTTGCTAGAATTTTACATGATTTTGTTTAATCAAAACAATATATATTTGGAGGAATATTTGATGTACTATATTTGAAAATTAGTTTATGGTCTTCTAAATTTTTATCGGTGTTAAGCTAATTTGGAGTACAAAATTGTAAATATTTTGTATCTAATGCCTATTTTATGACTATGAAGGCATGTTTACTTAGATCAATATTGTATAAACCATATTTTATATTTTATGTTTATATTACTTCTTATCATCTAATGTTTTTGTGATACATGAGAATCACTGTGTTCGATTATTTAGTCCAAATGGGAGAATTTGTAAATATTTATATTTGGACTAACATAATCACTAGGCTCATAAATATTGTCAAATGGATTTAGTGATAATTTATTTAATTAAATTACATTGATTATACGAGATATTAATTTTGACCAATAGTTATATAAATTGAATTTCACATAAAATATCAGATACCATCATTTTCTACTCTGTAAGAAGTTTCACAAGTCAAATATCTTTAGAATGTGGGGTATTTAAAATTCCAAACATATACACCTTATATTTTATTCTTAATTGTAAAACTAACTTTTGAAAAGTATTAAAAATAAAATTGAAGATTGCAAGTGAAATGCAAGAGCTCAATGGATGCATCTGCCCAAATATTTTTCTAGAAGTCAATATCAGAAATTTCATGAAATTATCTTATTATAATTAAATATGGATATTGATATTTTGAAAAACTTTTAGATGATTTTACATATATGTAGGCGAAACATAAAAGTTTTGCAATTGCTAGTACCAAATTATTGTCCAAGTGGGATATGAAATAATTATAGTCCGTAATGGACATAATAAATCATCGAGGGGGATGCACTTGAACTCATAAGGGAGTCACCTCTAGGAGTAACCCAATCTTTGTGATTGGAGATTCCATGAAAAAGGTGAAATGTAGTAGAAACAATCAGTACTGCGTGACTTGTAATAGCACTTTTATTTGTGCTCATCCCTATTGTGATAGTATTAATAATAATGTGATGTCAGGAAGGGTTTAACTCTAAATGAGTACCGATGCGACAATTTTCGCGTGGTGTAGATCACACACTATTGGAGGACTCACCATGTATGAGTCGTCATGAATTCGGGGCTTTATGATTTGAGTTATTCCTTAGAAACTCTTACTAGACTTAAGATTAGAGCGAATGACCATTGAGAGCGCTACATGCTATGAACTAGAGTCTAATCGATATTGTGTGTATAACAATTGAAGTTTGGCCAAAGAGGCCTAATTAAATGCTTAGTCTATTATGTCTTCTTGAAATGAAAATTGTTATCACCAAATGAGGTTCAAATCCAAAAAACACCTACACATAATGCACAGAATAACATTGCCACTATATACATTATATATTTACCAATTTCGAAAGTTTAAAACTTGCAGGGGATTGTTATAACATAAATATTAAAAAGTTTTAAATTTCAAAAAATTAATGCATTTTTTTAATATTCAGTTTTTGTTTCTAATTTTCAGGTTTAATACAAATTTAAACCTTAACTAAATGACTTAATTCTATATGAACGTGGGTGTAAATTTCTTCTATAAAAGAGATGAAATATTCATTGTTTGATATAACATGAAAATCACAACTTGAGATACAACTAGAAAATACAAGTTAAAGAATTATTCTCCCATATACATTCCCTATTATATTCTTATACATTTGGCAACTCTATACATGCTCGTTCTTTATTTTTTTGTGGTTATGCCCATAGAAAGAGAATCGACGGTGAGTCATATGGATTTTATTTTAGAGTTGTATAGTGTCGAAAGAACCATCATGAATGAAAAACAACATGACTTTTGGACGACATTTTTGACGTGCCTCTCTAATACTTGTTTTTCTAATGCTCTACTTATACTTTATATGTTTATATTATAGTTGAATTATTTTTATTAATGTTATGTTTATGTTATTTAATCGATCATCTCTACTGATAAATATCTATACACAAATTACCGATTTTTCCAAACAAATGCGTATTTATGAAGTCAAGATTTAGGTCTTTATTCGTCAAAAAGTAATGGGATTTGAAAATTTAGTCATAATAGGACCACTGGTAGCTGAGATTTTAACTTCGGGGGCTGCCTTGCGATTTCACCATAGTATTGGGTATGAACACACAATGTAATAAAGTTAGGACTGCTATTGAAAATTTCATAGTTGAGTTCGCAGAGGTCACTGAACTTCCATTTGTCCATTTCGATCCTTAAATCGTACTTTTGGTTTTTTAAAGGTCCTTTGACTTTTAGTTCATAATGCTGTCCTCCACATTCCTAAATAATTAATTATCGACCAGATACAAGTTTCGAAAATTTATAATTTAATTCGGAACTTTTCAATTATAGAATTTAACTCTCGAAACTTGTTATTCACCTCTGATTGCCCCCCTTAATACTTCCAAATGACCGATTTCAATCTGATTGATCTTCAACTTCAAGCGCTTTGACTCAACTTCAATTATGCGACTTACCACCTTATATTTGTTTCTTTAGGTTTTCAATAATGTATTGTTAAAAATTGTGAGAAATTTATTAGCGTCTAATAAATGGACTCGTGTAGAATAAAGTAAAACTTCTAGGAATATTTTTTGGGAGTTATGCGTTTGATGATTGATCCCCATTATGATAATAAACCTTCAATATTTTGTTCTTGGCCCCGCGGGACCCACTGTCAATCAAAATGAATATTTAAAGAAATTTTTTCATTTTGAAAAGAGTGATTGCAGTAGTACATTTCATAATTCCAAAATTATCCTTGAAAAGAGAATTCATCTAATAATAAAGGGGTGTTTTAGTAAATGGAATGTTGTGGAGTTGGGGTGTTTTGATCAATTCGATTTTTAAGGGTTTGTTTGATTGTGCAAAATTTTCCTTGAAAAATGGAAAATCAATTTCAATATCCACTTTTGCATTGTTTGATGGCAANTCCATGAAAAATGTTTTCTTGGTTTTCCTCACACATGCACATTTTCTTTGTTTTTGTTGAAAATGAATTCCCACCACTTTGGTGGGAAAACATTTTCCAGGTTTTTTTTTTTGCAATTGGAAAGATTTTTATCAACAATGATAAAAAAAATTTTTATTTCATGGATAATTTCCATGCAAAATAAAGTCAAACGAATGGCATTCGACTATTCGGTATGGTAAATTAATTTTTTTTTATTTTTTCATATTTTTTTTGCAATTAGAACAAATTCAAGATCCAATGGTAGAAAAAATTATCACTTTAATGGATAATTATCATAAAAAATGAAGTCAAACGAATACTAAACTTTCAATATTTTCCATGTGAAAAATTATACAAATCAAACACAATTAATTACAATTCTCAGTAAAACAATTTCTAAGCAGTTCAATTCCCTGGAATTCATTTTCTTTCCGTCAATTTTTCACATTTGCAATCAAACGGATTCTAACTGTTATTTTGGACTATAAATGCACGACAAGTGAACAAAAAAGTGTGATTTTTAAAATAAGCCCACGCAAGTTCTTTTAAAATACATTCTTTCAAAATCTAATTTTAATCAAATATTTTTTAATAAAATAATTTTTTTCATCATATCAATAACTTTTCACTAATTTTAATCACGTATTTTTCATCATATAACTGTTTGAGTTAAATTATTTCCTTAATAAGAGTACTGTTGAAAAATGAAGATTCTCGTTATAATGAGTTCCAAGCAGGGGCCATATCTCCAAGTGTCATTTACTACAATTTTCTGTATGTTGAAAACTTTTAACGTGTCAATGTCACGCAGATTCTTCAACAAATGCCAACAATTTTGATGAAATTGGAGAAATTTCTATATTATATTTTTCAATTTCGAAAAATTACACTATTGGTCCCTAAGCTCCTAATATAAATTTCACCTTAACTAAATTAAAACACATTTAGACTCTAATAAAATAAAATAAATACAATGCTGAAATCAAATAAAGTCGGTGCAAATATATCTTGCCTGCATCACCTGTAAGGTTCAAGACTTAAGGGGTTAGAGGCTTGAAAATCTATTTAACTTATTAACGTGATTGTAAATGATTATTTACACGCTTTCAAAGAATGTAAAATGAAGTTGACCCTTGGTTTTTCCGTTTATGCTGATCATGTTGCATTTTGTCCTAGGAAAGCATGTTTGTTTTCCTTCTTTGTTTTGCTTGAGGATTACAATTATCTCGTGCCTAATTACATACCAATTAGCAGCCAGACGTGCCATAAATCTATTTAACTTGTTGAGTTTTGAAAGTAATCAAATTAATATTAGATCACGAGTGAACAAGTAAAAATGTTTGTTTCAATAAACAACGTTTTTTAGTATATTTTGATATTGACTCGAGACAGGAAAATTGTGATTGTAATATCGAGTGAGAAGTTATATCCTTCAAAATTTTCGTCGTTTGCCCAACATGTGAGAACTTCACGACTCATTAAATGGTTTCGGTCAAGTAGAGACAAAAATCATAGCTTGGGAATCTGGTTGCTATTTTTTGAAAAGGTTGGGCATCAAAGTTGTAATTTTCCCTAAAGTTCAAATTAATTTTCCATGAGCCATTTTTGACTGGACTTTCAAGCGAGTCATATCTGCGCACAAAATCAATAATTGTATGTATAGCTATAAAATACTCCATCTTCGTACAAAACATGATTGCTAAATCTTTAAAATATCAGTAGAAAAACACATTCACATCAAAATCCATATTTAAAGGGGAAAAAAATTAATTCTTTTAAACTTTTTTGTGCTTTGAATGCAATCAGAATAATGCCCTCCCTTGAGAATCTTAGCATCAGAAACTGTGCTGCAGATGTAACGATCCATCAAGAAGATTTGCGATCTTAAGAGTCAAGCCCTACATTTGTTCTGCCATAATGGTTACCAATTTTCGCCACATGGGGCGATTGTTGACCTCCATATATGTATAACCATTTTGAAAGACTTGCCGCTTGCGTGTGAGAGGAGGATTGGGGTAGACGTGCAGCCCCATCAATTCAATTGGACTTGTGAAATTTATCAGGATTAATGTCAAGTTTCCCTGATTACAATCTATTGGTTGTTGAGCTCTAGAGATATGGCGATGCCCTCCGCCGGAACCCACCTTTTGGATGCCGAAAATCCACTGTTGAACGACGTCGTTCATGGCTCCGTCAACTTCAAAGGCTGTCCTGTTACCCGATCCACGTCCGGTGGTTGGAAGTCCGCTTTCTTCATCATAGGTACACTAAGTTTTACCCAGTTCCACCAATCAAAAGGTTACAGCATATAAGAGTTCTTTTGGTTCTATTTTATTTATGTTTTGGATTTGTTAGGCGTTGAAGTGGCTGAGAGATTTGCGTACTATGGAATAAGTTCGAATTTGATAAGCTATTTGACGGGTCCATTGGGACAATCCACCGCAACTGTGGCGGAGAATGTGAATGCATGGTCTGGCACGTCGATGATTTTGCCACTTTTGGGTGCTTTTGTGGCGGATTCGTTTCTTGGTCGATACCGGACCATTGTCATTGCCTCTGGGCTCTATATCCTGGTCAGTACACGATCCTTGAAACTTTGCTTATGGGCTTATAGACACTTGAATACCCTATCCTTATAGGCACCTGGGAGTGACTCATACTGGCCAACCTTGAGAGCGTCATTTGACAAGAATTAGTAAGGTGGAAATTTATGAATTCTCAATCATTTGTAGAATGTGATCATGGGTTTGATTCATTGGTCATTTCTCTTGCACCACTCGAGATATGCAAGAAATTATTTTGATGAATTTTACTCAGGTTACTTTAGGTTTTAAATTAATCTTTAATAAAAATATATTCAAATTCTTTATCGTCAATAGTTTTAGGAATTTAATTCTCAAGAAGTCACTGTCAAACAAAGGGGTTCTTGTAACCTAAAGAATCTTGGGTAAAAGAAGTATATAACATTTGTTAGCTCATTCATTTATTGTACATGGCTTGAACTGGCCGAGCCTGAATGGAAGCTATTTCCAAATGGATTTTAAAGATAAACTTGATAAGGCATTTAATTTAAATAAAATTCAAGAATGAAAAACATCTATGAGCTGTTATATTAATACAAGTATATTTGCAGCAAATGATGTTGTCATAATTCTGATCTTGTCAATGGATAAAGCATAAATATGCATTTTCCAGGTGTCCACTTCTTACAGTCGAAAAATTTTAAGATTGAGAAAAAATATTGAAATTTGGCCTTGAATGTTTACAATACAAGTCTTGGATGCTGAATATCAATCTAGAAATAGATACCCCAAGCTCGGGGTAAGAAGTCTTTTACTAAAATCTAAAATCCAAATGAGGATGGTTTAAAAAGCTTGTCATTAATACTCCAATTGAACTTCCTTCACCTGTTCTTTAATTTGGCTATTTGTCACTACAGTCTGCTGGTCAGAATGGAGCAGCCAGAAGAATTACTTTTTCTATTTCTAGTTAGATGTTCTCGTTGACTCTTCATTCAGCCATTTACGGAATTGTAATAATTATCAAATCTACTTTGCCGTTTTGGAGAAAAATTGTGCCGTCCTTCTGGGTATTTAAAACTTGTATCATTCGGTGTGGGAAATTTTAGCCTCACAATATTGAGCTAAGGTCTTATGAACTTGAAGTATGGTTAACTACTTTTTAATTAATTTTTTTCAGTCATTATTTTTATATTTAGGGGGTATAAGATTTTAACGATCAAATTGTCTGTTTTTTGGAGCTAAATTTCATAGAGCTTTTCAAATGGTAGTATTGTGCCTGTTAACCTATGACATAAATCCATTTTACTTGGTTGAGCTTGTGATACTTGGTCTGTTAGCTGCTGGAGTTTTCTGTGTCTTCAGACTCATTGTGAGTATGCTTTCACATTGGAGAAATAATAAACTTGTGCTTTTGATAGTGGTCATGATAAACACCAAAGTTGAAGTGGGATCCCGAGTGTAGAAATGTGGGGTTGAGAAAATAAATATCTTTCTTTCACTCTCTCCCTGTAAGAGCATGTTTTCTATCAATTGAAAAAGTAACTTTTTGTTTTGAAATATGTTTGGATGTGTTACTTTTTCCTTACTTTTATGTAAAAATAAATAAAAATCTTATTTTGAAAGTAACTTTTGCCTTACTATCACAATAAGTAACTTATTTCCAAATTTGACCAATAAAAAATAATTATTGTTTTAAAACTTGCTTATTTACTTATATGTGAACTTTTGAAACTTAGCAAAACATGCTGTATGGTTCTTTCTTCCTTCAATTATTTGTATTTTTGCTCTCTGGCGTCATGTGTCACCATTTCAGTTCTCAGTAAGAACTTGACTGAATAATGACTATCCACATCTTTGAATTGTGTGTACTTGAGACTAAAAGTTTTTACCATTTATAGTGTTTATTTTGGGGTTCAGCCCTGAGGAAGCATTGTTCGGTAGATTCAAAGGTGGCAATGAGGTTTATTATTACATATGAAGTCATTTTTGACTGAATCATTCTGTAGATTGAAACATAGCTCTAACAAACAACTGACTTTCTTTTTATCACACAGTAGAAAATTGATAAAATTTCATGTTTTTGTGTAGTGACTAAAATCAGAGTGTTTTCTGTGACACCCGTCTTTATTTATTTTATCTATGCTTTTCAAATATTTATAATGCTTGCTCTTTGTACTAGTAACTACCCCTGTAACATAAGATGCATTATAGAAGAGATTGTCAAGAAAGTTTCGTGGTACTTTCAAAGACAACAAAACCTGCCAATCTAATATAATCAGCTAGTTTATGGTTAGATACCTTAAACTGAGTTTCTCAATGAGAAAAATGTGAAAGTCCAGTGCTTATTCAAGATATATATGGCTGAATAATTCTTGAAGGTTATGAAGAATCATGAAACCAGCTTGAGAAAATGACGATTTTCTTTCTAACAAATACTTTCTGGTAAATCCATTTGTATTTTAAAAGCTTTTCTTGGTACAGATGAGCCATGGACCTAAAACTTCATGATTGACTGAATGGTTCTCACACTCCATCAACACGTCCTTTTCTTTTTTAGTTAATAACATCTGTGAAAATATTTTTCTTCTGGGAAATTCTAATCTTGTTCTGTTATTATTATGGATCTCAGGCACTTGGCTTTTTATCCCTATCCGCTGTTCTATATTCAATCAAATCTTCCGACTGCCATTTTGCTGCAAATAACATGGCATGCTCCCCGCCACAGTTTCAAATTATTTTCTTCTTCTTCTCTTTGTATTTATTTGCTCTAGCACAAGGAGGACATAAACCTTGTCTCCAGGCTTTTGGTGCTGACCAGTTTGATGAGCAAGACCCAAAAGAATGTAATGACAAAAGCTCATTCTTCAATTGGTGGTATTTTTCCATGAATTTGGGTATTAAAGTTGCTCTCTTTGTATTGAACTACATCCAAGACAATCTAAGTTGGGGTCTTGGCTTTGGAATTCCCTGCATTATCATGTGCCTTGCGCTAATTATATTTTTGCTTGGAACTATGACTTATCGATTTCGTATACAGAGTGATGAACGAAACCCATTTGTCAGAATTGGTCAGGTATTCCTGAATGCGGCTAGAAATTGGCGGACTACCCCGGGAGCAATATCTAAGGAACAGGAAGCACAGGGAATTCTGCCATATCAAGGATCTCAACAGTTCAAGTAAGTCAACAGCCCCTTTGTGTGTTTTGATGTTTCGAAGATAAAATTTTCCTCTTCACCTCACTTTGGTACATTTTGGTTTCTTTTATTAGTCCTGTTAAGCTTCTTGAGCAGGGTTCGAAATCGGTAAGTCTATGCAAACATTTTTGAATTATCCAAGTTGTCCTTCGTTAATTTACACTCAACCAAATTGTCCTTCTTTACTTTACGCTTGATCGACACCAATGTTACTTGTTGACACATATTTTCATTTTTTTACCTTATCCAACTTAGTGAAATCTATCTTATCCACCATGGTCATCTACAAGCATTTTGTCCTTTAACCTAAAACTTAACCATATAGATAGCTATAACACATCTTCCTATCATAGAGTAACACTTCTCCATTTCACACAACCAACCTGAATTTAATGAATTATTTTCTCTTCAATTCCTGCTTCTTCCTTATTAATAATCAGACCTAGATACTTAAAAAAAATTCACTTTGGAGACAAGACAATGCTCTGTCTTCATTTTAATAAAATGCGTTGATATTATTTTACTATAAACCTTTTCTTTATATGATTGAAATAATGGGATCAATCTCATTTGTTTTGTCATATTATTTTTGGTTTCTAATAGGTTTCTTGATAAAGCGTTGCTTGCACCTGATGGCTTGAAGGAAGATGGGAAAGTTTGTAGTATTATTGAGATTGAAGAAGCAAAGGCAGTTCTTAGGCTTTTTCCAATATGGACTGCATGTTTGGGATATGCCATTGTATTTTCACAATCATCGACTTTATTCACCAAACAAGGAGCTACAATGGATCGTTCTATCACGTCTAGCTTACAAATATCGCCTGCTTCATTACAATCATTTATCAGCCTCGCCATTGTTGTCTTTATTCCTATCTATGACCGAATTTTGGTTCCTATTGCAAGAGCTATAACTGGGAAACCCTCGGGCATTACAATGCTTCAACGAATTGGAATTGGAGTATTTTTATCTTTTCTTTCCATGGTAATTGCAGCTTTGGTTGAGAGGGAACGTCTAAAAACTGCCGCTGAATATGGATTAGTGGACATGCCGAAAGCAACAGTGCCTATGAGCGTGTGGTTTCTGCTACCTCAGTATTTGCTTTTCGGAGTTGCAGATGTATTTACCATGGTCGGACTCCAAGAGTTCTTCTATGACCAGGTTCCAAATGAGCTGAAAAGCATTGGTCTTGCTTTATACTTGAGCATATTTGGCATAGGAAACTTCTTGAGCAGTTTTCTTATCTCTGCAGTGGAGAAAGCCACCAGTGGTCCTGGGCGAGAAAGTTGGTTTTCAAACAACCTTAACCGGGCTCATTTCGACTACTTCTATTGGCTACTGGCTGCACTTAGTGCTGCTGCATTCGCTACGTATGTGTACGTTGCAAAATCTTATATCTACAATAGAAGAAACTGTCTTTGAAGTTGCATTTTATGGTGGAGATAGCTATTTGTAGCCCAGGTCGAGAAGATTTTCTTATTGGCTACTGTTTGGGCTTAGTGCCACTGCTTTCACTGGGTACTTTGCAAAATCTTGTATCTATAATAGAAATAAACAATCTTAGAAGTTGCAAGAAAACGCTGCTAGGACAATATGGCCAGTAAAAAAGAAATACCAATACATTCAACTTGTATAATATTGTTCATTTGTAGTCAGTCTCACCTACGTGCGAAAGCATGACCAGAGATTTTATTCATTGGGATTGTACATTGTGTTAAACCTTGGAAATGGTTGTGACGGAGTTACATGATGAAAAAGAATATACAGCAACTTTTGTATCTATATAAATAATAATTAATTTGTTGTCATTTGCGTTAACTACATTGATTTGCTATGTGTTGAACAATCATATAGGTTAGCAATAAACAAAATTTCATTGCATTTTGTACAATATTTGTTGACCTCGATATACGATGGGATCGCGTTCTCAACGAGTCTAGCTCTACTCTCATCCACGTGTATGCTACATGTACGCTTGGACATAATTTTAAACTTCATGTGATTGTAGCTCCGATGGATATGCTCAAGCCACGAGCATTCCGATGCTCAAGTCAAATAGTTAAAGATATTTAGGTGTGAAAGAGACAAACGACGAAATAACAGATGTTGAGTTGAATATTATTACCAAGATAGAGAGGGTGATCTTGTACTCAAAATCCCATTACTTTTACCAATCACTAGTTGTGAGCATTTATACCAAGATGTGAGAAATCAAAGCAAAGAATGTAAATATTGCAAGTGGTTTAGGTGTTGGAGAGAAAGCAATAGAAGCTTGCCCCACACAGGAAAAATAATAAGGCAATTACTCATTTAAATATTGATACATGTTTTGAAGATGTTATCATGTGTAATATACATGCTCTCTTGTACAAACAAGCAAGGGGTGCAAATTACGGACCGAATTAGTATATAGGACCATTAAACTCATGTGGGAGCGTCACTTGTAGACACGAAATTTGGCCTTTAATAAGGTCCAGATTTTGCCATTATATTTTCTATTTATTTCCAGCTTCCATTCCAAATTATGTAACGACTCCAAACGATTATGATTAAATAATCATATTGGTTATAATTAAATAATGATATTCATAATTAATGACTACAATAGTCATCATATATGCCAGCTTGTTATTTGAGATATTATTTTTCTGTAATTCTGTTACCTCAAATAATAAACTAATACCTCAAAAATAAGTCATCACATAAGAATAATTACTGCAATTTTGGACTATGAATAACATTACTCAATTGATTAATATCTTATTTTAATGGGGGAAATAAAAAGCCAACTTAATTTATGATGTTAATGATTTTAAACACTTATAATTGTTGGTCAATTATGTAACGATCCGAGCTTGTCAAAGTCATTATATTATATGTATTGTTCACTTTGGAAGAACTTTTGCTCGTCTTATCCTCACAAATTCATGTTGCCTCTCCTATGATTCGAACTTAAGATTTTTGTCTTAAGAAAGACTTAAGTTTAATCTTGGATTCGAATTATGGGGAATGCGACAGAACTTCATGAGGGGTAAGATAGGTAGAGAATTTTCTGAATCGAACGTATAAAATAACGGGTTGAGCACAGAGGCTTGAATCTTTACAAATTAATTCATCCATGAAGTCTATTAGAGAAGTCTATTTTCCACAATTCCAGATACATAGAAACAGATTCTTCTTTCTTTTGGTCCAAAATATTTACTTTTCTGTTAGTCTCGAATTTTTTCGGTCCTCATCCTAGTCTTGGTGATAGCGTTCGCATAAAATCTAGTTTGCCAGTGCAAAAGTTTAGTGCTGTTCCTTCTGTTTCCACTTAGTATTTCTAGAAATCGAGACTCAATTAACCTCAAGCACCTATGGCGTGGGAGCGAATCTATTTTAAGGTTATTGTTTACCCACGCCTCAATTTATTATTCTATTATCCCTTTTTTTTTCTTGCAATTTTCTATTCTGTTAATTTTTTAACTATTAAATATATTATTTTATTCACCAAATTTCTAATTGCCCGTATAACTTTCTATTAAATTATTATTATTATTATATTATTTTGTTAAAAGTAATGCTATATTGCAAGAAGCATCAATGGAAATATTTTTAATTCTGGTGATTATACTTTCATCTATTAAAGTGTTAATCGAATAAATATATTTTAATTTTATTCAATCAGGTATTATACTTTAATCTCAATTGGACAATTTCGTCCAATTCCATCATTGAATGTGCAAAAATCGATTTATTTATTCAAAGTTGCACTTATTCTACGTCATCAACTAATTGCCACGTGTGATGATGTCATTTATTAACTATCCATCATCGATTATTTTTAGAATTGACCAGAATTACCCAAACTAAAATTAAATTAAACTGTAGACATCAATTGAAATCAAATTAATGCATGGATCTTCAACGAAAATCAAACTAAAGTGTAGTTATTAAGTAAACAATATTGAAGTACAATTCTCCAATTGACATTTTGTGTAAAAATATAAATATCGAAAATGAATATTACTCAATATCAGTGAAAGTGATAGCAACTCCACAGACAATATATGACCTCAAATTTATATGAATTCATTATTTGGGAAAATAATGTTTTGAATAATGAATTTTTGAATAACGTCTGGTTAAAAAATAAGGAAAAATTATGAGTTTACGCACATAATATTTTAATGTATAAATGTGATTAAAAATAAATATATAGAAAAAAGATTTTTAAATTAAAGGCCATCAAAATGGGGCTTAGTTAAGTTGACAGTAAATCAATCGAGTTCACCGTAACTATAGAATCTTATTGCGATATATATACCTAGGCCTTCCCCACGCAACCAGACACACTGATATATATTGACACATTGAGAATAAAATGGCCACTGGCGGTGCTTTTATGCAAATTGTCGATCGTGACTGTGCTTAGAAGCTAACTATATATTAGAGTGACCGTACCGTTTGAGAAAAAAAAAAAGAATGAAGTCAACGATGAGCCATACGAAACAAAATTAATACTTGTATCAAATTCTTTATTCGTTACATCCATAAGTTACGTGGCTGCGTGTGACAGATGTGGACCCACATTGATTGACTAGGTAATTAATTATGTCAATTGGATTAGATCTATTTAATTAAGCCCTTGCCTCACAACTTTTATTTTCAAGCACTTTTTTTCTACATATTCATTTTTATCCACACATTCACAAAATAAAATATTCTGAATGTAAAATCAAAACTCTTCCTACTTTTGAACCACATATTCTCTTAAAACTCACCATTCAAAATTCTATTTTCTTCACATAATGGTTGTCAAACAGGGCTAAACAACATATCCTTATACTTCGACCTCGTTAAACGGTCTATCTTTGCCCATTTTCATCATATAGGTGAGCCTATTTGATACATAAGGTAAGATTATTCTATGTAAACAGTCGTAAGAACCTTTTCACGGTTCGGTGAACTTTGCCTCCTAATGATGTGTTTTAATGTGTAGGTGATGCTTACGTAGTGTGGAGGTGGTCGAGATACTGTAAGTTAGGTGTTTTGTTGAATTTTGAGGTCAACAGATTGACATCGTCTATTTGAAACGGTTATGGTTAACCATGAGAAAAACACACAAGAAAAACAGATGAAATATTCCATAAAAAAGAAGAAAAATGCCACTTAAAGCAACTGAAAATTTTCTAAGGCAAAAGGAATTTTTCGACGAATGGTTGTAGAAACCCGCCATGACCTGCAAACTGAATCGTTGACAAGTAATACGTTATGACTTGAGTTGAGTTTTCATCGCACGATGAATATATTCTAATTCAAGTGTACTAGATTTCTATCAAATTTGAATTATGATAACACAAAAGAGATTTACTCTAATTAATGTAAATATCTACGAGTTATGTAAAAACTTTGGTTTGTAAACTTATGTGGAATGATTGTAGAATCTACCTATTATTATTTATTTTTAATTCTCAACTATATAGTTTAGTATGATAGTCTAAGAATAACTAACCATGTGGAGTGAATTGGTTTTCAAAACGTTTTTAAAAAATTACCTCAAATTCTTGCAAGTTAGGAATGAATAAATCAATCAAACAAATGTGCAAATATGAAAACAATAAGTAAAAATGAAGAGAATGTGCAAATAATATAATTGTGGAGGTTCGAGCCAAAGCAATGATTTACGTCATTAGTTACCAAGCTCTCCGTTACGAGTAAGGTCTTTTCACTATATTGACTGATTTATGGTACAATGCAAACCCTTACAATGCTTTTAGTGACTTACAAACAAGGAATATCGATCTTTATACAATATTGAGGTTCAAGGGAGTTCAATACGACCCAAACTACTGAGCTTTGAAGGGATCTCAATATGACCCATAAGTTTGAATAGTGTTTTTGCAATTTGAATCTCTCTCTTAATAAGTGATACAAATGAATTAAGTTCTAAATGAGGCTAACACTTCAATGAATTTGCAATAAATAAAACTCAAGTGTTAATAAGAAAACTTTATTGAAAAAGATGATTTTCAAAAGTTGATTCAATCAATCAAAAGTTTTCAAAGTAAATGTCAGATGAAATAAATAAGATATAAGCTCAATAATTTTGCTCAAGAATTTATCACTTTAATGTTCTTAAAGGATGTTTCAACGAATACAACAAGTGAATTTATTTAGAGTTAGATGAGCAAAAAAGTCTGTGAAACTGGACAAAGACCCGAATGTTTGCTTTCGAGGCCTGGCGTACAAGTCGTTGTGTGCCATAAATTATAAGGGTAAAAAAGTAACCGTTACACGAATCGGACGTCCGCATGGAGATCCAAACATCTGCTTGTACCGGACGCTCACTTCTTGAACCGAACATCTGCCTTTCATATGTGTTGTCTGTTTCGACTTTGTTTGATCTGACGTAAATTTTCTAAAAATGTAAGCTTTTGAATGGTGTTTTCAAATTATGATCTAAGTTCAATTTTGCTTTTGATAAAAATATTTTATGCAAGTGATGATCGAACTAACTTTTTAGTGCACAAAAATGAATTTTGAGCTTTTATCATTTATTGCTAAAAATTGAAGCAGTTTTACCTTTACAAATGAATAGAAACGTCTAGTGCAATGAACTTCCTTTGATGTTTGACTTTTGTAGCTCTTTTCTCGAATGATTTGACTTGAATGATCGACTTTCATCTCGACCTTTGTTGTGAATCCGATTTGTAATGTCAAAATCTTGATAGTGAAATATTCGATTTATAAGGTGCAAGTTTGGCGCTTGGTTTGGTCCTAAAGGGGCACCCAGATTTGTAAAAATGGATATGACATAGATAATAATAGGATCTAACCACACAAAATTTGTGGCACGTTCGACATGGCACGATCCCAAGTTGTGAGTCTCATAAAATTTGTGATTAAAATTAATTATTAATTTTGACTTAAATTTTGTCAAGTTCTTTAGTAAAACCATAATTACAAGCTTAAACATAAAATTAACTATAACAATCTTTATGTCCACGATTGATCAATTTTACGTTGAATGCTTTGAAAAAACTTTCATACTCAGTATTAATTGTTAGAAAATAATATTAACTTATTTGTTATGATCAACACTTCAAGGATAAAGTCAACCATATGTCAACATAGTATTATTAATGCATTCATGACAATCAACAATCCTATTATATTTAACTTTATTTTCAATATAAGTTAACTTTATTCTAAGCATGACCCAACTCGATCATATTCCTAATCTAAATTACTATGCAAAATAATTCATTTAATCACACGATCATTATTAATAAGATTGCACATGCCATACATGCTTATCCTAACATCTATTACCCATTTATTAATCATGTAGTGTTCTAAATCTATTGTGAGCCTTCCAACAGCACTACAACGAGCAATTAGTTATCTAAATGGTAGTGCTACGTATATACCACAGTTAAAGATTTGGTTACTAACAGATGATGTAGTAAGATTTGATTAAGTCATCAATCTTAGCAACCAAATAAAAAATTATACTACTCCCACTTTCTTTTTCCCACCTCATCAATCTGTAAGAAAAATCTATAAATGGTGATGTAAAACAATTAGTTTCCTTATCTAAATGGTGAATAAACAATCATTTTCCTTAATCAAGAAACACAATAATTAATTAAACTACTCGTCTTTGAATTAAAAATAAATAAATAAATAAAGGGTTCATCTTTAATAAATACATGGAAGAAATTAGCCTAGTATATTTGTATGTGAATTACACAAAAAGTGATGAAAAGACATCACCTAAAAATAAGAACAATAAAAGAATCTTGATAAATCAATTTCTTGTTTATAATCTTGAATTCGAGCATTGAATCTTCAATTTCTTATGTTAGTTGCCTTTGAATCGTTTGCTAGACCTCTTCTCTATGTTATAATGTGATAGATCCCGTCCTTGGTAGAGTTGGACATAAAAAGGAATCTGTTTTGATAGTCTCCAGAATCACGCATGCTTGTGAATGGGTGTTCATCTCATCATATTGAGCCATGTTGATACCCAGAAATGTGCTAACAGATGTCGGGGCTCACTTATGTCAGGTCAAGCACGATTTCGGCGCGTTCTTACCGGAATAATGGTGGTAATAAGGAGGAAATGGACACCGGAGGTACTTTGCGGCGAGAGATAAAAAATATTCGAGCTCCGACGGATGGAACAAAAGCAACCGCACTAACAACGATTGCAGGATAATAAACCAAACTAATTTATGTAACCATAAACGGGAATATGTGGAAGGATAGTTCAAATGTTAATGTATTTCCTTTTTAGGATTTGTCTATCTTTTTTGAATATATGAGTATCGATTGTGTTCTCAATTCTCCCATCCACTTCTCAATTACAAAGATGAACTATTTATACAAAACTGGTTGATGTGGTGACTGTTAGATTTAAACCACGTAGCCTCATCCATTTTATTTAGACTTCACATCACTGTCTACTCATAC
>CAIGRP010027438.1:1370-12831 GCA_903798385.1 Fraxinus cuspidata | reverse complement strand
CTGTGTACAAGAAGAAGAGAGACAGTATCATGATAAGACTAAAAGTGCTCACTTGGCATCAACCTTTAGAATAAGAAAAGGAAGAGAGCTAAGGATACTATGGAAGGACCTTCTCAGCAGAAGAAACAAAAGAAGCAAAGTGAGGAATTTGCCTATTACTTCTGCGTGAAGCCGAGACACATAAAGAAGGAGTGTTCCTAGTACGCTGTCTGACGTGTAAAGAAGGGTATGCTTCTAACTTTAGTTTGTTCTGAATTTAATTTGGCTTCTGTACCTAAGGATACTTGGTAGGTAGATTTTGGTGCTACTACTCACATAAGTATGTCTATATAGGATTTCCTATAGAGCCGACCGCCAAGTGATACTGAAAAATTCATCTTTGTGGGCGATGACAATAAAGTTTCAGTAGAGGCTATATGGACTTTTAGATTACAATTAAAACTTGGTTTTATTTGATGTTTTTCGAGACTTTTGTTGCACCGTCCTTTAGACGGAATTTAATTTCTATTTTTAGTTTGGACAAATCATGATTTTTTTATTCATTTGGAAATAATAAAGTTAGTCTATATCAAAATTCAAATTTTGTGGGTTCCGGTTATTTGATTGATAATCTATATATGCTTGATGCCGTTAGTTCCTATAACGAAATACTGCAAACAAGTTCACGTGTACAAAGCAAAAATTAAGTGAGAATTGTGCTACTTTATGGCACAAGCGTTTGTGTCATTTATCTAAATAAAGAATTCAGAGGCTTGTGTTAGATGGAATTCTTGAGCCCCTAGATTTAACAAACTTCCAAGCTTGTGTTGAGTACATCAAGGAGAAATGAACAAATATTAGAAAATTAGGGGCTGAGAGAGCTATAGACGTCTTAGAACTAATACATATGGATATCTACGGTCCATTTCCTATGGCTTCTTGGAATGGACAACAGTACTTTATTACGTTCATAGAGGTTACTCTAGATTCGGTTACCTATATTTGATACACGAGAAGTCACAATCCTTAGACGTTTTCAAGTCTTTCAGAGCTGAAGTTGAACTTCAACTTGGAAAGAAAATAAAGGCTGTCAGAACTGATTGTGGTGGTAAATACTACAGCAAGTATGATGGATTGGGAGAACGTCCAGGACCCTTTGCTATTTTCCTCAATGAGCGTGGAATAGTTCCACAATACACCATGCCAAGCAAACTCATCATGAATGGTATTGCACAGCAATGAAACCGAACTCTTAAGGATATGGTAAGGATTATGATTAGCCATTCCTCCTTGCCAGATTCACTTTGGGGAGAAGCTTTGAAGACCGCAGTATACATCCTTAACATGGTACCGAGCAAAGCAGTTGCCAAAACCCACTATGAGCTTTCGACAGGCAAGAAGTCTAGCATTAGGCACTTGCACATTTGGGGTTGTCCAGCTGAGGCACGACCTTATAGGCCACATGAAAGAAAATTGGACCCAAGGACGGTTAGCTGCTATTTCGTTGGTTACACTAAACGCTCTCGGGGATATAAGTTTAACAATCTCACATCAAGATCTTTCTTTGAAACGGGAAATGCGAGATTCCTTGAGGATATTGAGTTTGGGAGGAAGAAAACATAAGGAATGTTGTCTTTGAAGAAGAATATATTATTGACGGCGATTAGGCCTCTATACCTATTGTTGCTCAAGACACAGTTCTGGATCTAGATGACAATGTTCAGACTCCTATCGCTGACATTGTTCCAAACCAAGACAACAATGAGATTCTTCCTCAAGCACCACTTATAGAACAAACTCAACAACCTTAAGAAGTGTCATTGAGGAGATCCACTAGGGAGAGAAGAAATGCAATTCCAGATGATTATATCATCTTTTTCCAAGAACATGAGGATGGCGTTGGTTTAACGAAGGATGACCCGATCAACTTCCATCAAGCCATGTGCAGTTCTAACTCTCAGAAGTGGATTGATGCTATGAAGGATGATATGAAATCTATGGAAGACAATGACGTCTGGGATCTCATCGAGTTGCCTAAAGGTGTGAAGCCCATTGGTTGTAAATAAATATTTAAAACTAAGAGGAATTCAAAGGGCAAAGTTGAGAGATATAAAGCTCGTCTAGTCGCTAAAGGCTTTACTCAAAGGAAGGCATAGACTACAAAGAGACTTTCTCTCCGGTATCTTCGAAAGACTCTTTTAGAACAATAATGGCACTAGTGGCTCATGGTAAATGGCATTGACAAGCCATTAAAGATTTACCGTGACAATAACTCGGCAGTGCTTTACTCCAACAATAACATGAGCTCGACGAAGTCGAAGTTTATCACACCAAATTTCTAGTTGTTAAAGAAAGAGTTCAGGATATACAGATTTTCATTGAACATATAAGTACAGATTCCATGCTAGCGGACACATTAACCAAGGGATTAACACCTTAGGTCTTTTATGAGTTCACTACTCACATGGACGTTATTTCTGAGGATATCTTGGTCTAGTGGGAGTCATTTTTTTGTGTACTATATGTTAGCTCTAGACATTGGATTATTTGATTTCTGCAGAATAAAATTGAAGATTTATGATTCTGTTTCTGAGCTCGCTTGTGTTTTCTATGTGCAATGTTCGTGTTGCATTAAGGACTTTGGAGTGATCTCACTAAAGAATAAAGAATGACCAGTTGGAAATAGACATGTCTGATATCACATTTCATATTACATTTCATGTAATTTTCATGCTACTCATCCATATTTGATCTATGTCATTAAGTGCATTAATGTGGTGATAATCGTGGTTTAATCACGACTGTATTGTGATAAAAGTCACGGTGGTTCCATTATTAATATATAAGATTGACCAAATTGTTTAAAGAGAAGTCTAAGGATAAATAGCATACAGATGCGCGCTTGAGGAATTTGTAAAAATAATTGTTTTAGGAATAATATGTAGCCAAGTGAGAGATTGTTAGGAAAAAATATTTAGGAGGTTAGGAAAATCAATGGTATTTCTATTTAATGGTAACATATTTAATTCAATTATATTAGCTATTTAATAAATATGAACTAATTGAGTAGATACCAATATTGTTATAATTAGGGGATTATGAGAACTCTAATTAAGCAATATATAAAGAACTCTTTGGTTATGGTCCCCAATATACCAAATCATACATAGTTTCCCTTCCCCCCCTCTGGAAGAGAGACGGCAGTCCCATTGAGGAAAAAAGCAAATTGGTTGAGGAAAATCACAAACCACACTCTTTCATTCTTGTCATCAGTACGTGATTGATTGTCATAGTAATTCCACAACAGTAAACAATCGTGCATAATGGATTCAGGTATATAACTCGAATCCGTGAATCCTAATATTTTGGCATAATGTAGATCCTAGGCTTTTGGTTATTTTAATCTAGAATGTTTGCATCTAGATTTGGTTTTGGTTTTAGATATGATTTATATATCTAACAGCACGATGAATGTTTTGATAAAGAAAATAAATGTATTGTGTTAATAAAGACTTCTCCGGTGGTCGTTGACGGTTTATTGAACCACGATTAATTCGTGTTTTTGCACATTTTTTGTTTTCTCGTTTTTGTTCTATTTGCTATTCATTTGATGGGAAATTTTCCTAATTTTTGTCGGCCCTGACACCACCATAAAATCTTCACATATCGATTGCCCTTTGGGTATTGTTTCCATATACGGGAGTCAAATCCAGTACGAGTCTAATTTCATTGTAGGAAAACAATATACAACTATATCAAAAATAAAATAAAAAATAAAAAAAGTACTCAAATTTCAATGGAGCCTAAGGATTCCACTGGCCCCAACCTTCCTCCGCCACTGCTTGCTCCCCTCTCCGGCAATGGAACTGTATCAAGCACAAAGATAAAGTCAAGAAACCCAAAAGGTTGAAGACCACAAGGCCATGAAACTAATGTTAAAAACGAAAATGCAATTAAGTTGGAGATTCACGATGCGAATTTTTCCGTAAAATTTAGCCATCCCAGAGATATACAGCATGGAGATCCACAAACCACAACGCAATCTATAGATATATGGACATAGACAAGTTAATTTAGTCCATGTTTGACCAATTTTTTTTGAGATTATAAGTTGATATATTTTTATAATATGCGTGAATAAAAAGTAGATATAAATTGTGGGTCCAATAAAATGTGTTGTAAAAAATAATGTTTGATAGTAAATAGTTTATTCCACCTTTTCGGAAATTGAACTGTTAGTTATAGTTTGATGAAATTCACGATCAAACCAAATCCTAAGGACCGACCTCTCTCACGCAACATGATATTGATGTAGGACAAGAAGTTATTATAGAAAATTAATATAGTTTGGAATCTTCCTATTCTATTTATTGTCCCTACTACATAGCACAAATCTATGAATAACTTAAACTAAGGAACTTATATCATGATTGGGATGCATTGCGTTGCAGGATAATGAAATTCTAACATACAAGTCAATGTACACACCCCCAAAGAACAAAATATTAAGAGAATGGTTGAGCTGGATGTACACTACAACTTTCAGATTTGTTTACCAACAAATGATACGAAGATATTTGATTTGATTTCATAAACCAAATAGAAAAAAAAAACAAAATTAGCTCTTTTTGACACATCTGTGTATAAACCATTATCTAACTTCATTATATACAAGTAACATTATTTTTAGGGAAAAAAAGAAACGCTGCATTGCATTTCATGGATTTGTCATCCTAGACGTTTGTTTAAAATAATATTTTACTCAAATTTTCAATTTGATACAAAATCAGTGCTAAAATTTATCCAAATCTTGAAAAAGAAAAATGTTATGAATGCTAATTAAGAAATCGTATTGAAGTGTACGTATTGACATACAATCTCCTATTGTAATTCCCTTGTTCTCAAACTTATTTTAAAATATGTACATCATTGAGTAATATGTCAAAATGAGCACATCCCAACTTGGATTTAGGTTTTCATGATTTTGAGGTAGATACGTACATCAATAAGTAGATGCAATGAATATACCGTATTTTATTGAAGACTTGTTTGAACCCTTTTTGTTTTATATAAGAATTACATTTTGCATTAGTGTTATGGTGGATAATGTGTTATTAAAAAAGAAGAAAATTTTTTAGATTTACGTGTAATATTATTTTATTAAAAAATGTGTGATTGTAATTTAGTCAAAGTACTGTTCAAGAATCTATTTTGATGGAAAAAATTGGGGCTAAAAAAAGAAAAGGTTGAATATAATTGACATTAACCCACCCTTTGACTCTCCTTATTTGAAATTTTAATTGTTGGAATAATTTTTTTTGAAAAACGTGTGATAAAGAAAAGGGAGTTTTGAAATTATGTGTAATATTATTTTATTAAAAATTGTGTGATTAATAAAATGAGAAAGAAGAATTAATTATAATTTTAATATGAACTAAACAAGGGCAATATTATTCTTAATTCAGGGGCTGGGGCAGGTCTAAAAATTAAATTTCTTCACTCATTTATTCACCCCAAAAGGCCAAAGCCCACATTCGGTGTATTGTATTGAAATTGCAATTATATTACATCCGCATCATTTTTAACAATATATATGTGACAACAAATCATCGAACAGTTTAAAAAATACTTTTTTTCGTTTACAATTTTTTTAAAAGAAAGGAGATGTCATTAAAGGGAATGAATGCAAACTTATTATTATCGTGGGATTTGAAAGCAAAAATTACTCAATCCAACTTTTTTTCCTGATCATAAGACCGTTGCCTTTTCTAAACTTTCTTAATTACGAAGGATTAGCTTAATTAAGCCGCCATTCTTGGTAATGGAAAATATTGGCCGTCATTACAGTAATTCGGATAAATAATACTGACCTCTGATTGGCTGTGTACGGTCAAGAATGTACGGTTGCACAGACCGTCCGTGCAACCGGTTGCACATTATTTTTCTTCTCGTCATTAAAGAAATCACAGACTGAAGACGCGGCTTTCCAGCCTGGCTTCACCACTCTCAATTGAAACGTCTGGTCCCACCCTAAAAAGTCTGAAATACCAAAGCTGCCCCAGAGCAATATTCAGTAATTAACAAAATCTATTTTGCATTTATATTTAAAAAAATCTAAGGAAATTATTGTTTATTTTAATATTTGAGGATTTTAATTGTTAGTTCCTTGAATTTTAACTTGTAGAATATATCATCATAAATAAAATAAGTCAAAAAAAAATATTAATACTTGAAATGATTTTGACTTCATAATGTAAATATTACAACACGTGTAATCATTGTTTTATAAAAAAAATTATCAATACGTAATTATTTGAATAAAAACGAAAAAAAGAATTGAATGTATTTAGATTGTAAAGTTTATAACTCTATTAACACGTGTATGCTCATTATAATTATTGACTAATTGAATATTAGGATTGACAAAAGTAAATTTATAATTTTTAACAAATGTTAGATACATATTTGACAACAATTTATTTATCTATAGTTATCGTGTTAAGTCAATGCTAACTAAAATTTTAACAATTCAAATTATTGATAGATTTGATAAATGTATACTTTTAATTTATGAACAGTATTAGACGTGTATTAAGTCTATGTACATCTACAAGTGTCAAAATCAATTCAGCTAAATTTTCAATATTTTGAATTATAGACTAAATGTATGACTCCTAACAATACTAACTATGTATTAAAAAATTACACGTATATCTATTGTTATCGTGTCAAATTTATTTGATTAAAATCTTTGAATATTTGATAAAAATTGATAAAATACATCATTGAAATTAAAAATTGAATTTGTTGATTTTAACTTCCACTTTTGTGTTTTTGAAAATATGTACTAAGCTTTTATTTGATACTCATTATTTTTAAAATAAATTTTCTTCCTAATTTTCAATTACATATTTTTCAATAAAATAATATTACAAATAAATTCAAATAAATTTCTTATTTTTTAACCACACGTTCTACATCATTCACTATTAAAAAATGCATTCTTTGCCGGGCTCAAAACAGGCCTAAATTTTCAATAAAGTGAATAAACGACTACTATTTCACGCTTTTGAAATTTTTTATCTTAAGATGGTAAGAAATTTGGTGTCTAGTTGGGCATAAATGTCATTTTATACTGATTTTCCATGTAAGAGTCGCAGTCCAGTCTTCTATTATTCCATCATATGTCATATGAGACCACACCATACTAACCTATGGGAAGGACTCGTAAATCCTTTCGCCCTCAATCGGCCATAATGCCACCTAACCTCCACCTCCTCGCCGCCGCCGGAATCACTGTCCTTCTCCTCGTTGTGCAATGTTCCGCCGCTAAAAATCCACAATTCAGGGAAGCCCCTGCATTCCGCAACGGCAAAGAGTGCTCAAAATCCCAATGGTCAAACAACGCCGCAGTGCACGTCAACGCCACCATTCATATAGCCATGACCCTCGATTACTCCACCCCCTACCTCCGCGGCTCAATCGCCGGTGTTTTGTCGGTGCTCCAGCATTCTACCTGCCCTGAAAACACCGTCTTCCATTTCCTTGCTACACCGCACCACCACCCACACCTCCGTCGCACCATCACTGCCACATTCCCTTACCTTAATTTCCACCTCTACCCCTTCAACCCCACCACCGTCATTCACCTCATCTCCTCCTCCATCCGCCGGGCCCTCGATCAGCCCCTCAATTACGCCCGCATCTACCTACCTGACCTCCTCCCCCCAACCGTCACCCGCATCATCTACCTTGACTCCGACCTCATAGTCATTGACGACATTGCAAAACTCTGGCGAATCAACCTCAACTCTCACGTCTTAGGTGCCCCCGAATATTGTCATGCTAATTTCAGCCACTACTTCACATCAAGATTCTGGAGAAATCCAGCATTTTCCACAGTATTCAAAGGCCGTAACCCATGTTATTTCAACACCGGCGTGATGGTAATTGATTTGACAAAATGGAGAACTCACGGGTACACAGAAAAACTCGAGTACTGGATGAGAATTCAAAAGAGGTTCAGAATCTATGAATTGGGTTCACTGCCTCCATATTTACTAGTTTTCGCCGGGAATGTTGAAGGAGTAGAGCACCGGTGGAATCAACACGGACTCGGCGGCGATAATCTTGAAGGTTTGTGCAGGAATCTGCATGCGGGTCCGGTGAGTTTACTCCACTGGAGTGGAAAAGGGAAACCATGGTTGAGATTGGATGCTAAGAGGGCTTGCCCTCTGGATAATCTTTGGGCGCCGTATGATTTGTTCCGCCATGAATATTTGT
This sequence comes from Fraxinus cuspidata, assembly GCA_903798385.1. Lineage (NCBI taxonomy): Eukaryota > Viridiplantae > Streptophyta > Magnoliopsida > Lamiales > Oleaceae > Fraxinus > Fraxinus cuspidata. The sequence goes on along the minus strand of CAIGRP010027438.1, from coordinate 4,569 downwards.
TTTCAGACAGTTGAATGCATTACCGGGGATTGAGAGGTGAGATGGAGACAGACAGTGGTGAAGTGAAGTGAAAGGACAAATTTTGTGGATGAATATTATGACGTGGGATGACGGGTAATACAAGGATGCAACCAAAAAGAAGAAGGAAAAAAAGGAGTTTTACAGCCGGCCTGGGATGGTGGTGGGCCGCCGTGAGAGGTGGTGGTTTTTGGTGGCTTGTGTAATTATCTAGGTTTTTTTGTGGGAGTGGTTAAATTTGTAAATATTCTCATGTTTCTGTCGAAGGGGGTCCTGTTTTGTGGGGTGGTGTGTGGTAAGTGTGGCATAGAGCAGGTTACTAGGTGGGGTCTAGGGTCCTTTTTCTATTATTATTTTGATTCGAACCCGTGACGTCGGTTATTGATGTTTGTCATTTTGAATCCATTTTCACTTTCATTTATAATATTAGTTATATTTGTAAGTATGTTAGTTTCACATGTATTAGTTATATTTGTAAGTATGTTAGTTTCACATGTTTACTCAAGGCTTTGTTACTACCTGTACAAATTTGTTCAAAAATTTTACCAGCATACAATATTTATTTATTTTTTTGTAATGTTTGCAAGATTTTATTTGCTATTTGATCCACAAGACATTGTTAGACTCAAGCCTATTTCAGTCTTTTTTATGTCCAAAATGCATTTTTTATGGAGAATGAAAAATAAGGAAAATTTTTATGTTTATGTGTGTAATATTATTTTACTGAAGAATGTGTAGTTGAAAATAAGAAAGAAAGAGAAATATATTTTAGAAATAATGGAGGACCAAATAAGGGCTTATTTTTTAATTATCTATTTGTCTTCGAGGACGAAAAGCGTCCTTGTCCAAATTGTCACGTGGCCTTTATATATACTTTTCAAATTGAGTGTTGTTACTGTAAAAAAAAAATGTCGAGTTTAATTGTCTCTACTTAAATGCTGAAGAATAACTTGCTAATAAGATAATAGGTTGTGAGGTCCAACCCTACGATTTACATTGCTCATGATTGTTAAAAACACGACTATTACGCTAAAAGTTTTTGTTTTTAAAGACTAAATGCATTTATTCAAAATAAATTTATATATTTTGAATTGTCTTTCATATAAAAATATATTATTTGTGTACAAAATCTTGTAGAATGTGAAATACATAAAAAAGGGTTGAATCCCAATTTTGAGGATCCCCCATCGTCCCGCCCCTAAAGCATTGTGGATGAGGTAAATCGTGGAATGTGCCTCAACAAACCAGGGTACAGAGCTGTCATACTGGTGCTCACAAAGAGTCAAATTTCATACCTTGTAAGAGACATGAATCGAACCCTCACACTACGGTTGACAGCTCAGTAGAGACTACATCACTCATATCATTTACACCATCGAGCTATGCCCGAGGGCAAAATGTGAAATACATAGTTGTGAGGGTAGGTGGTTTCTCCAATTGCTAAAAAACAAAGATTGCAACAAAGTGCGGACCACTCCATCCATGCTTTTGTGTGCTTTGTGAGAAAGATTGGAATAAAGAAATTATCTAAATTTTGGCAAAATGCGATGTGATTACGACTTTTTACCCTTTAGCATGAACCAATCAGGTGGTACAATATGGTTATTGCCTGCCAGTCTTTATACAAAAGAATTGGAATTTTGCTAATGAGATTGCTGTATATATTTTCTTGGATTCATTGTCTGTAAAAGATACTCGTGATTGTTGTGTTTAGGCTTAAAATTCCAAAAGAAATCAATTTTCTTTGAGACTAAAAATCAAACAAAGATTGAATGTTACAACTCTTTAATAGTATGAGATTTTTTATTCTTGAATCTCCACGTAAAAAACTTGAGGATTTCCTTGTAACGAGTTTTAGTGCAACATTAGAGAGGATCGGTTACACTTTTCATTTGCACAACTTTTCCTTTGATTTTTCGAGGATAATACGATACCCTTTGAACAATAACTAGTGGAATTTTTGTCTTACTTGATGAAGCTTTACCTGTTTTGCCAATTGATCTTTTCGCAATGCTTTCCCCTCGAATTGACATTGTCTTACCCGATCCATGGCCAGAATGAGTAATAATCTGTACTTTTAATGGGTTGATCTGGTAATTGCCATTACGAGCTTGTAAATGACAAATGACCGCCAATAACTAAGGGCATGTTCTCTTTACCATTTTCAAGTCGTTTTCTGTTTTCGATTTTTCAAAATAGCGAAAATATGTTTTATTTTTCATTTTCGAAAACTCATTTTTAAAAACAAGTTAAAATTTTATAAAGAAAATAAAAAACGACAAATTTGTCGTTTTAGGTGTTTTCAATTATAATCAAGTCAAAAATTTTCAAAACGAGTTTTGGGTATTTTCAAAACAATTTTTCAAAATGTCAAAAAGAACACATTTTCAACAATCTCAAAATGGACATTCAAAACACAAAACTTAAAATAAATTCAAAACTCAAAATAGAAAATTGAAATATAAAGAGAACAGCCCCTAAAGCGTTGTGGTGGAAAAATTGGAAATGTTTAGAATGTGAGATTTTTTGGGTTTAGTTACTAGTCAAGTCAATCGGGCCTGGATATTTGAAAGAAACGTAGGTTTTTTGGGCTTCTAAAATTCCATCATAAAGAAATTGGTGGAAAATTAGATCCACTAACCCAAAAAATAAAATATTAAATTAATACTATTAAAACTAATTAAAATTATAACTCCCGTATAATTTTTGTCCAGAACCTTCCAAAATCCTAACTCCAAAAAAGCCCCCAAATTAGAAACCAAATTAGAAAGAGGAAACCCCTAAATTATAAAACTCCTGTTCTCCCATGATAACACAGTGAGAAACCTCTGTTTCCCCCACGATTCCGACTTCGACGTTCTTGCAGAGAGAAAACTTCACCCACCATGCATGTATGTAGGAATATTTGTGCACATGACAAGAATATTTTACGAAGGGACAACAAATATTTCTATAAAGCATTCTTTACCATGTTATTATATGTGTTGTGACATTTAATTGTTCTCTTTTTTTGTCCTTTGTAGGATAGTGCAGTAAATGGCTACGGGGCAAAAGTACAGGAGGTTTTGTTTTTGGGAGTGAGTGGTGCTGTGGTGGTGGTCTATTTAGACTTAAACGTGGGAGTTTTTGTTGTCGAGGCTTTCTCACAAAAGATTATCACCTCCTTTTTTTTTTTTTTTTT
>CAIGRP010027425.1:0-32182 GCA_903798385.1 Fraxinus cuspidata | reverse complement strand
CAACTTTGATACAATTTTTGGGGTTTACAGATTGGCGTCGTCTATGGGAAAGTTTGATACTATAACCACGAACATTCTTGTGGTAAAAGCCCTTTGAAGCAGGGCCTTGAAAAAGGTTTAGTTCTTGAAGAAAGAACTCTTGCGAAGAAAGGGACGTCCAAACAGAAAAGACATTCAGTCCAAAATCTGGCACAATGTGCTCCAAGTATCAAGAAACACATGGTGAAGACAGACATCAGGGGGCCTCTGAAGAAGAGATCCTCCGCACCAATGTGAACATACATCGCCCCATTCACTGACATAGGCGAGGTTGCACTACAGCACGCCTGGCTAGAAAAGTGGGAGAAATGGCTGCTAATATGAGGAACATGACCCAACAAAATGCAACCGTGCAGCAGCTACTCATGCAAATGCACCATCGAGCTAGATCCCAAGCCCTTCAACATGAAATTTTTCCCCAAGAGGGTGAGGAAATTGACATAGTAGCATACCCTCAAATGCATGACATGGGCGACAACCCGGTGGGAAGGGAGGCGGAAGTAGAAACCTCCACCAACTACGTTACGAGCCGACCTGGCAATAGCATTCCACGAGAAGGAGGTTTCCCCACCCGAATACATTTAGGAACTCGAACCTCAAAGGTCCAACAGTGTCTTCGATCGAATTGGACCCTCTAGGCCTAGAAATAGGTTTCATCAACCACCCACAATTCACAGGGAACAAGGGCATTACCAAGAGCTTGAATATCAGGGGATCCTACCTCCACCTAGAAATAGGTGAAAGAGGAAAGACGAGGCGAATTTGAGAAATCAAGCGGGAGCGTCACAACCCCTCCCCCCCCCTCGTTATCAGGTAGAAGAAAATGATTATGATGGTCCCTACAGATCATTTGAACTGGATGATGATGATGAAAGCTTGCCCTTCTCTCGGGAACTAGAAACGCCCCGGTCCCTAGCCACTTCGTACCTCCAAAGATACTGAAGTACGAAGGGAAAGGTGATCCGGCAAAGCACATCAATAATTATAAAACCCAAATGTCTCTGCGTAGAGCCTCCCTGGTGCTAAAATGAAGATCCTCTCACTTCACACTGGCAAAAGCTGGAGAAATTTGGTATAGCCGCATCCCAGCTGCAACATGAGAAGTTGGTCGGACCTTAAGAAGGCCTTTCTAAACTAATACCTATCTAGCAAAGAAGAAGAGGCCCCCATCCAAATGCTGCAGGACATGAAGCAATAGGCAAGTGAAACTTTGAAAAGCTGTCTGGCCCGTTTCACTGATGAAATGACCTATTGCGAACAAGTTACGGATATGGAGGCCCTATTTGCCCTAAGGGGAGGTCTCAACATGAACACCCTATTCTGGATAGATGTGCGAAACAGAGATCCCACTTCTTTCGACGCTTTGGTGGAAATGATGAGAAGTGAAATCGTCAATGAAGAGCTGATAGATCATCGCAATAGAACTTCGCTGGGCTTCCATTACCCCAAAGATAGCGAAGAGCCCTACGTCCCACTTGGTGGATCAGCAATGGACCCAAGTAGGACACACAATAGTCCCCACCTCAGGCTACGCTTTGGCCATAGCCATGCTAAACGTAGTGCCTTCTTTGCATATGAGGAGATCGGACTTGAGGCTAAAAGGGAACCTAACCCATCCAGAGGAAGGGATAGAGGAAAAAACAAAGAACCTCAGGATAAGCAGTACTATACATATCACCAGACATCCAAGCCATACCATGGAGAGCCAGCTGGCCCTCACATTGAAGATAGAAATACCCACCAAACGCAGAGAAATGAACCTCAGCTTAAGCAGGAGAGAGAGCCCAGGCGAAACGAGGCGAAGCTTCACCGTAGAAACGAGATACCTCAGCTGGAGTACGAGGAAAAAAGAAACAAAACAAGGGGACAGAGGCTCAGGAAAGAACCTCAAGCAAATGCAGATAATGACCCTATCAGAGAGATTGACACCATCATTAGATGGCCCCCACATAGGAGGAAATTCTAAAAACGCATTGAGGAACTACGCGAAGGAGATAAAGGACCCCCCTATGGCGAGCTACTTGATCAGCAATTCTGGACGTGGATCTATAAACACCCCGTCGATAACCTTTTCCCGACAGATACTATAGGAGTCTATTTCCCACATTGCAATGCGGTGGTGGTGCGGGCCGTCATAGCCAGAAACGGACTCCAACGCATGTTGGTGGATAATAGGAGTTTGGTTAATATCCTCTCCGGAACCACCTTCAACAAGATGGTGGTGGATCACGAACTCGCCCCTATGACCGCTCATTTATATGGCTTTACTAGTGATAGCATCGTCCCCAGAGGGAGAACCACGTTGGCGGTCGAAATGGGAAAACCCCCATTCAAAGCTAACTACTTCATGGTGTTCCTGGTAGTGGACTACCGATCTGCCTACCACGAGGTGCTAGGGCGACCTGCCCTAAAAAAGCTTGAGACCGTAACGTCTATACTCCACTTATGCATGAAGTTTCCTACCAAGGAAGGAATTGCCACAGTACGGGGAAATCAGATGGGATCGAGGGAATGTTACCTTAGTTCCTTAAGAAAGTCCGAGCTCCTCAGTATAAACATGGTTTTGATAGAAGCTAAAATGGTTGACACACCTTCTTCACCTGAATAAGGTTCTGCCCCTGAACAAGGGGAAGACATCGACATTGTATACGCCTTTGAAGAAAGGACCATCAAAGTGGATTTAGATCCCAGAGTCACTGAATCAAACTCACAGGCAACCCCCATTGAAGAGCTCGAATTTTTCCCTATATGCCCACATGACCCCGCAAAGGTGTAACAAATTGGAAAGGAGCTCGACTCGGGAGAAAAAATCAGACTAAATGACTTATTGCATATCAATCTAGATGTCTTTGCATGGAAACATGAAGATATGACTGGTATCGACCCCAAAGTTATTGCCACCAACTTAATCTGGACCCAAAGGTCACCCTTCACCGGTAAAAAGGAGGAGCCTGAACCATGAAAGGTACATGGCCCTGAAAGAAGAGGTGCAAAGGCTCATATCTAGCGGGTTCATCAGAGAGGTAGTGTACCCAAAATGGATATCCAATCTTGTCTTAGTAAAGAAGCCCAATGGAAAATGGAGGGTCTGCATAGATTTCTCCAACTTAAACCAAGCGAGTCTGAAGGACAGCTTCCCAATCCAAAGGATCGACCAGTTAGTTGATTCCATTGCGGGCCGACAAGGAGAACACGTCATTCATCACTGATATGGGCCTCTATTGTTATAAGTCCATGCCATTTGGTTTGAAAAACGCTGGTGTAACCTATCAGCGGCTGGTCAACAAAATATTTTCCGACCTCATAGGCTAAACAATGGAGGTATATATCGATGATATGCTGGTAAAGAGTCTCAGGTCTGCAGACCACATTGAACACTTAAGAACTACGTTCAAGGTCTTGAAAAAAATACCGGATGAAGCTGAACCTATTGAAATGCGCCTTGGCGTCGCATTTGGAAAGTTCTTGGGCTATATGATTAACCAGCGAGGCATTGAAGCAAATCCTGAGAAAATCAAGGCCATGTTGAAGATAAAATCCCCAGGCAAAACCAAAGAAGTGAAATGTCTAACATGGCGCCTTGCGGCACTGAACCGCTTCATTTCCAAGGCTACGAATAGATGCCTCCCCTTCTTTAAAGGTTTGAAAGGGAGAAGAAGATTCTAGAGGACGGAGGAGTGTAAAGAGGCTTTCCAGGGGCTAAAGAAGCACTTGGCCAAGCCCCTCTTCTCTCAAAGCCCCATAAAGGAGAAACGCTGCAATTATATCTGGCCGTGAGTCCCGATGCTGTGAGATCAGTGTTGGTAAGGGAAGAGGGTGGTGTTCAATTACATATCTACTATGTAAGCAAAGGCCTCCTTCCAGCTGAAACACGCTATTCTAACATGGAAAAGCTGGCCTTATACCTTTTGAATGCCTCTAGGAAGCTGATGCCCTACTTCCAGGCCCATAGCATATGTGTATTGACGAGCCACCCCCTACAATAGGTACTACAGAAGCCAGACGCATCGGGAAGGATGATGAAATAAATAGTGGAGTTCAGTGAATTTGACATCTCGTACCAGCCAAGAACATCAATGAAAGGACAAGCGGTGACTAATTTCATAGCAGAATTTACGGAAGCAACCAATATCAATGTAGCAATGGAACAAGCAGACCCCTAGCATGGAGATTGTTCGTTGACGGATCCGCTGGAAAAATGGGTCGGGGGCTGGAGTACTGTTAGAAAGCCAGAGGGAGACAAGCTCAGTTGCGTCGTAAGGTTCGATTTTAAAACCTCCAACAATGCAGCTGAGTATGAGGCACTTCGGCAAGCCTCAGGTTGGCCAAGGAAATGCAGGTCAAAAACTTAACAGTCCGGAGTGACTCCCAGCTAGTCGTGAGCCAGGTCAGTGGCAACTTTGCAGCCAAATATAAGGGTATGGTAGCACACCTAAAGAAGGTCATGGATCCCATGTTATGAGAAATTCAAGCTGACCCAAATCCCAAGAATGGAGAACCTGCAAGCAGACGCCTTATCAAAATTGGCTAGCAGCAAAGATTCAGAGCTGCTCAAAACCATACCAGTTGAATACCTTCCCAGGCCTTCCATAGCGAGGGTGGATGAGGTGATGTGGGTTGAAGAAACTCCACAATGGATGTGGCCTATTATAACGTACCTCAAAGACCTCATACTGCCAGAGAACAAAGAAGAAGCTCACAAAGTCAGATGCAGAGCCGCCCATTATGTACTGGAAGATGAGGTACTTTACAAAAGATGCTTCTCATCCCCTCTCCAGCGTTACACTGGGGGGATGAGGCTGACTACGTTTTGCGAGAAATTCATGAAGGAATCTGTGGCAACCACACTGAGGGCCCGGCACTGGCACACAAGGTACTAAGGTAAGGATATTACTGGCCAACCTTGAAAAAGGACGCCATGCAATTTGTAAAAAAATGTGATAAATGACAGCGCTTCTTTTCCATTCATAGGCAACCATCCCAAGAGCTCACCGTGGTTTTTAGTCCATGGTCATTCACCAAGTGGGGGGTTGACCTGATATGGCTCATGCCAAAAGGGAAAGGGAATGTAAACTACGTAATTGTCGTCGTAGATTACTTTACTAAATGGGTCGAAGTAGAACCATTAACTAAAATAATCGAAGCAAACACTTCTAAATTTATATGGAAGAATATCATATGCAGATTCGGAATTCCCCGCTCAATCGTCACAGATAACATGCGACAGTTTGAAAACAAAAAACGTAAGGACCTATACGACGAACTAGGCATCAGGAAGCACTTGTCTTCACCCGATTATCCCCAGGCCAATGGTCAAGTCGAGGTAGTCAACAAGACTATAAAGCACCTCTTTAAAAACCTTGATGCTTCAAAAGGCACATGGGTAGATGAGCTCCCTCATGTGTTATGGGCAATCCGCACAACCAGTCGAACGACGACATGAGAGACCCCCTTCTCCATGGTGTATGGAGCTGAAGCTATGAGCTCAGTCGAAGTGGGTCTTCCTTCACCTTGCCACTTGCAATTCAGTGAGGTATCTAATGATGAGATAAGGAGATGTGAGCTCGACTTGCTTGAAGAAATGAGGGATGACTCCCAAGCAAGGCTGGCCTCCTATCAAAGGAAAATGACAAGATTCTACAACGCAAGGGTGAAGAAGAAATCGTTCAGAAGGGGCGACCTAGTACTCAGGAGAGTTTTACTCTCCTCCAAGGAGCCTGGGGTTGGAACGTTGGGACCAAACTGGGAAGGCCTGTACCGCATATCAAACGAAGTTAGACCAGGGACCTACCTAATCAAGAAATTGGATGGAAAAGTACAGTCCCATTCCTGGAATGTTGAGCACCTGAGAATGTATTACCAATAAGTCCGGCCGATTATCCATGTATTTCTTATAATTAATGCGTATGCCTTCTTTATGATAAGCTCATACTATGGCTGATAAATGAAATGCAATTGTGGCGAGCCCATTTATTGTCTGGTAGATTGAAGAAATGCAATTGTGGCAAGCCCATTTATTGTCTTGTTAATTGAGGAAGTGAAATTGTGGCGAGCCCATTTATTGTTAACTTATTTGTTAAAAATGACAAAACTCATACGATAGCTGATCGATGAAATACAATTGTGGTGAGCCCATTTATTATCTGGTTGATTGAAGAAGTGCAATTGTGGCGAGCCCATTTATTGTTAACTTATTTGTTAAAAATGACAAAACTCATACTATGGCTGATCAATGAAATGCAATTATGGCGAGCCCATTTATTGTCTGGTTGATTGAGGAAGTGCAATTGTGGCGAGCCCATTTATTGTTAAAAATGACAACTTATACTATGGCTAATCAATGAAAGGCAATGGTGGCGAGCCCATTTATTGTCAAGTTGATTGAGGAAGTGTAATTGGGGCGAGCCCATTTATTGTTAACTTATTTGTTAAAATTGACAGCTCATGCATACTGGGTAAAAATGACAAATAATCATGCCGAGTCAATAGACTAATAAACGCTTGGCAATAAATTTCAATCATTTGTTCAAATCAAATCAAGATTCAATAAAAAGGGGAAATAGCTACAAGTAATGTAGATTCAAAACGAAAAGAGGTCTATCCTTAGAAATGATAGCATCATCTAGCTAAGGCTCTTCCGGGGGCTCGACCTCCTCCACCGAATCCTCAGCTTCGTTGGCAGGAGTGAACGGTTTAGCAGAAATAAATTCTCTCTTTAGGAAGGCCAAGTCCAATTGAGGATATAGCTCAGCAAGTCTTGCAGACACTTCGTTATAAGCCACTCCTCGCCAATATATGTCGAGCCCATCGTACTTTGCTGTTTCATGGAAGTTGGCAACATACTCATTCATCGCTGCCACCCGTGCCCTACTCAGCTGATGTTCAACTCAGCAGCCTCAGCAATCAGCTTGTCATTTTGGTCCCTTAATTATCCATTCTCCCTGTTGGCCACCTCCAAAGCCGACGAAGCTATTTTTTGCAGGTAGTCAGAATTTTCCACCCATTTTATCAGAGCATTAACCTCCGCCTTGCAAAGGTGGACCTCCTCTTCAGCTCATCATTCTTTTTGGAAAGTACCTCCGCCCTCTACTCGGTCTCGACTTACTTGATTTTGAAGGCCTCGTTGGCTTCATTGGCAAATGATGCCTCAGTTTTAGCCTTGCCTACTGTAGCTTCGGCATCCGCAGCTTTCTGAAAAAGCTCCCTATTGTGACCCTGGAGCCGCCTCATCTCCATTTAAACATTTAAAAAGAAACCTTGTGAGCGGGCTTGCAAAGCAAGTCCGGCCTCTACCATATCAACTGCACCATAGGTCTCTACATACGAGGAGTATTTTTCAGTCCAATAATTATGATGGATCCTCGTAGCCCCTTGGACCTCAGTAGGTAGCATTTTCATCACCGGGGAGGCTATCTTATCAGCCCTCCCACCCAAAAAATTTTGGGCTTTACCTTCAGTGGGGATATCCCTAACGTCTCTTTCCCTTTGCCTCTTCACGAGGCTTACCTCCTCCTCAGCAGCCTCCTCAACATCTACAATTTTTATGGAGAAAATTGGCTCGACAATGATAGGATGTCGAAGCGACTCGCTTATGATGGTTTGGCATTTTGGGGGAGGGATATGCCCAGCATTCTTCGACAGAACCAATTTCCTCTTAGGAACCCTCTCCAAGGACGCCTCTTCTTCGTTCACTTTTTCTTTCTCTCATTTCTTCTCTGGAGAAAGCGGCATATTCATCTTAGATAGGTGAGCCAGCTCGTCTTGCTGATTCTTGTAAGAAGACGACCTAACGCTCAAGGGTTTCTTTTTCTGAGCCTCCCCTAGGTCCTCAAGTGGATGAAGCTAGGTTTCACGTATTCCTTCTTGTCATGTTGTCCGGAAAACAAAAAAAAGAAATTCAGGAGAGCTGTTAGGAAAAACAAATAGTCCATAAAGAGGCGTACCATCTTTACCATTTGTAGTCATTAGCTGGTGAGTGATGAAAGATTTCATTTGCTGATGACGTTCTTAAAATACCTCCTCTCTGAAGGAAGCTCGTAAATGGCCCAGATAATGGTCCACTCGGATGGTTCGAGCTTTAACCGATTAACTGCAGCTACATAAAGTTAGCGTTGGAATAAGAAACAAAAGAAAAGCTTGTACAAAGAAACTGCGCACTAAAAGAAAGCTCGAGTCACTATACTCGTGGTATTACTTCGGCACTGTGATCTCTAGGACCACATCTCATTCCATTATCTGCCAGCGATCCCTAACCTAGAACTAGGAGGACTTCCAATTCTTGAAAGAAGTAGGGGTCCCCCTGATGAAAGAAAAATGTGGACCCCAGGGGTTCATGCAATACCACCCCTTACAAGCACTCCCCCCACTAAAGGCCCGAGATTGAAAGAGGGTCTGAAAAACATGTGGGAGCATATCCTCACCAAGGGTAACCTCATTCTAGAGAAGAAAGGACCCCGCCAGTTGGCCCCATGCGTTTGGTACTAGTTGGGAGGGGGCTAAGTTATACTGCCTAAGGATATATCTAAAGAAAGGATGTAGATGCAGTTTCATCTCCCCACTCAAAATCGCCTCACTCACTGCAACACAACCTTCCCTGGGGAAACATGCTCTCTCTTCAAAGGTCGGTACCAAGAACTCAACATTGTCTGGAATCCTAAACTTCTCCCTAAAACCCTCGAGCTCACTTTCCTTCACATTCGTTGACCACAAAGAAGCCCCCACCTAACCTTATAGTCTATAGGGCCCTCCTGCATCACCCATGCATTATAAGGGCCCCCATCGCCTCCATGATCTGCTTAGTAGGAATCACTGAAGGAATACCCACCTCGGTACATATCAAAGCCATATTTACCCCAGAAGATCCCTCAACCGTGTTCTTTTTCGAGGAGAAAGCCATCTAATTCAAGTGAAGAAAGAAATGCATTGGCAATTATGGATACTTACATAGGTTCTAAAAGCTTAAAACTACGAAAAGGCTTAGAGATAGAAGAAAACGGAGTCAATCGCCGGGGACAACAAAGAGATGCTAAGGTCGAAGAAAGTATTTTTGACACTTAGGTCTAAAATTTTCGTAAAGTGAAGAAAGGAAATAACAGCGGGTTTTTGGCCTTTTATATACGCAGAGTGGGCAAGCCCTCACCGCTGGATCTTTCTCCTCTTTGATCCGGGCCATCCACCTATAATCCCATCAGCCACAAAAATATCAAAAGGCGCTCGTTAAAATATCGAATTAAGGGCCAGATGAAATCATAACAAACACGCGCCAAGAATTCGCATAGACCATGCTAGGTGAACATATTATCATCATTTCTCATTAAATTGCGCGTAGCTCAAGCCTAGAAAACTGCCGCACCACCCAGCTTTTTTATTGGGAATCAGGGTACCCTTCAAATCATTAAGACACGTCATTTGGAGGGATTATGCCCCCAATGAAGCTTGACTTATGCCCCAAGGGCCTCACCCAGCGTCTTGTAGCCTTGAGATAGGCTTCAGGATCCAAGAAGGGAGCATATGCCCCCAAGGGTCTCTCCCAGTATCTTGCAACTTTAAGATAGGTTTCAGGGTCCCAGAAGGCTCGACATATGCTCTAAGGGCCTCACCCAGCGTCTTGCAACCTTGAGATGGGCTTAGGATCCTAGAAGGCTCGGCATATGCTCCAAGGGCCTCGCCCAGTATCTTATAGCCTTGAGATAGGTTCTGCTCTCACAAGGTTTCAAAGCATCTACGAAGGCACCGTCCTTGCCCGTCAGCCTTAATTTCAAGAGCCAATTCCAAATGGGCTCGCTTTTACTTCCATAGCCTCACCGCATATCCTTTGACCGCGTCTCAAGTCTCAGCCAACAAAATCTCTCTCAAAACTAAAAGTTCACGCATCGTATAAATAACCATACCTAGACTTCAGGGATTGTTGTTACTAGTTAAAAATTAATTATGCCAGCTTATGCCACGTAGGCATGTGAGACGGGCCCCTACACCTTACCCATGCACCTTACGTGGCACAGGTGCGACCCTACTGTAAGCGCGGGACGACCTATTTCCCAGGGAACTAAGCCGAACCGATCCTATCTAAGCAGAGCCCCTATACAAGAACCAGCTGTGATGAGGCGATAGCAAGATCCACAATAGAATTGATGATGATGATTGACAAGATAACTCACTTCCATAGTCGTTGCCACATGCCTACATGGTCAAATCTCCGGCACAGGCTAGGCTTTATGGATGCAAATATGGTCTTAGCATTTAATGCTAAAATTGATTGATGTACATGACAAGAAAGGGAAGTCATTTGGATGAAGCCACGTGCAGTATCATCCAAAGGGCTCCATTTACTGCACCTAAGTATAAAAACTCACACTTAATACCATTCAAGGGTAATGCGACTTCGAATTCTCTAGGACATATACTCACTACACACATTATTGATATTCTCTTTCCATAAACTGACCTACTCCAATTGATTGAAGGTCCATGCTTGAAGCCCTTTTTATATCCCGAATCATTGACATGTATATCTTAATTGTTCAATCAATAGTTTGCTTAGATGTATTGTAATTTGGCTTATGTGGATGTGAAAAGTTTCAAAATTTGTTGACCACAACTTTGATACAATTTTTGGGGTTAACAACCTCGATACTGGTAGAGTTTACATCTTCAGACATGTAATCTTCGATGAAAATTCTTTCCCAGCAGCTGATAAATCTTCATCCTCAAAGTCCTTGGAAGGTATGAAAAATTCTGGTACTTCTTAATTTATTTCTCAGCTTGTTTTTCCAATTAATAATTTATTGCCTATCTATTAATTCTTCATCTAACCTTTCTTTTGCTACTATCACAGTATCACTCCCAAATATTTCCAATAACATGTCTGCTTCTACAGAGACTTCCAACGCGATACCTCCTCCTTCTATACATCTATCTCCTCATACTACATCTCTGCTTGCAGCTTCTGAAATCCAGCTTTCCTCACCTTTTTGTGATTCAAACTATCAGTCGGATACCCTACTCCTAGAATCTGCTGAACCAGTCAATCAGCCACATGTTCCTACACTTTCCACCGCTCAAGAAATTATGACTCTATCCAAGACTGGAAACCTAAACAGTTATAAGACTATAAACTCTTCTCCACACGTCACCCTTTATGCTTATTATCATCTGTACACCATGAAAAAAAGCCAAGTTGTTATACAAGTGTAGTTTATTATCCAGAGTGGTGTGCTGCTATGGGAAGATAGTTCGATGCTTTCATGGAAAATGGGACTTGGTTTCTATGTCCTTGACCCTTTCACATGAAGGTTGTGCCAACAAAAGGGTTTTCAAACTAAAAATAAATAAATCAGATGGGAGTGTCAAACGTTAGAAGGCCAGATTAGTGGCTAAAGGCTTTGATCAAATTGGTGGCATAGATTATCATGAAACTTTCTCTCCTGTCATTAAACTGACCTCCATCAGATTGGTTTTTATCTCTTGCAGTGACTTTCAATTGGCCAATTAAGCAGTTAGACATATCCAATGCCTTTTTGCACGTATTTCTTGATAAAAAGGTATTTATGAAGCAGCCAAGAGGCTTTACTGATAAAGCTAATCCTGACTTTGTTTGCAGACTTCATAATCTTTATATAGCCTAAAACAAGCTCCCCGTGCTTGGTTCAGACGATTATCCGAGCAACTGATCGAATTGGCTTCCTTGAATCTTCTGTTTATTACTCATTATTCACTCTCTAAACAGCTAGCTTGAAAATTTATGTATTAATTTATGTTGATGACATAAGAGTGACATGTTCAGATCCTCAAGCTATCAATCAGTTCATCAATCATTTGAAATAAAGCTTTCAAGTTATAGATCTTGGTACATTATCCTACTTCTTAAGAGTGGAAGCAATTCGTGATCCATCAGTTCTTCATCTCCATCAAGCAAGATACATCAATGATATTTTTGCCCGAACTAATATGATTAGGGCTAAACCAATTTCCTCACCAACAATCTCAAGAACAAAACTGTAATTTGTTGATGGAATTTTGCTAGATAATCCTACTGAATATTGATAGGTTATTGGAGCCATACAATATTGTACAATTTCGAGACCTGACATTACTTATGCCGTAAAAAATTGTGCCAATTCATGAAACAATTGCGCCAACCACACTAGTGTGCAGTCAAGCGTGTACCTCGCTAGTTGAAGGCTATCATGGACTTTGCTTTATTCTATAGACCGTCTTTCTTTTAGATTAATGCATATTGTGATGCCGACTATGTAGGAAGTCCAGATGATAGGCCAAGTAATACTCATTATGGTGTGTTTATGGGAGAAAATCTGATTTCACGAATTTCTAAAAAGTAACATGTTGTCTCCAGATCATTCCATGAATCTGAATATCGTTAAATGGCCATTATTTGTGCTGAATTATATTGGATTAGGATGCTGCTGCGTGAATTAGGAGTTACACTTTCTACACCACCTACTCTCTATTGAGACAACATCACCACTATTGCCTTAGCCTCAAACCTAGTGTTTCATGCAAGAACCAAACATGTAGAGGTTGATTACCATCAATTTGAGTGGGGGTGAGTGTTATATTGACTAATTCTGGAATGAGTCAATCAATCCTTCCACAATTATAGCCTTTTGTTAGCTGTAATTATAGCCTTCCATTAGCAGCAATTTGTAGATTGACTGATTTTGGAATGAGTCAATCAATCCTTCTGGAATTATAGACTTTCTGTAAATTGTTTAAACTCTTAGGTATATAATGATATCAATACAATAGTTTTGGTAACTTGGCCAAAACAGTTCATCTCGTTATTGAATCTATTATTTTTCTTACTCATAGAGGTGTAATCTTGAGTAAAACAGCATGTAGAGTGTTCTCCTTGATATTCCCATGTGAAAATTTGTACAAAAAATTGGATATTTTGATCAAGGTTTGGGAGTTTTTGTTGAAGTGATGATTCCTTTCTGATGAGTGTTATTTATAAACTTTTTTGGGCCTATAAATAAAGATATTTAGGAGTCATTTTGATTAATTATGACCTAATCTCTTTTATATTTCGTTTTTAGGTAAAACTCGATGATTAAAAACGAAATTGGAAGAAATTAACAAAAAACGACGAAGGGTAAAATTGGAAGAAGTTCAAAGTTCGAGGGACCCAATTGTAAATAACCAATAGTTGATTTACACTAGAAGACACGTAAGATCAATGAAATGCAATTAGAAGTTAAAGGAGTGTCAAAGTATTTTCATAAATCAATTTTCAGCCGCTCTAGTTCTATTCAAAATTCTCAACCACATATTGAAATTCACATTGAAAACATTTCAATTAAAAAAGCAATAATTTTTAGAATAATTGTAGCTCATTGAGTTAGCTTTTCAACACACTTTGAATCCCATTAATCAAATATCGAAAAAAAAAAGTTATGACAAAAATACTGATAGCTGTTCAAAGAGAGCTCGATGTTCGGACGAAGGGCGCTCGAGCGCATGTCTAGCGATGGAAATGTCCATTTTTTACTCAAACTCCAAATTCTATCCCTTTTGTAAGTGATATTAATCTACTTTCACGCTCTATAAATATAGAATGTGAACACAACATTAACAACTCTTTTTATACTCCATTATTCATCAATTATCATCATCAAAGAGAGGAAATTTCAATTTTTTTGTGAGAAATAAAGGGCAAGTACAACATTTTTACAAATTGAAGATTCAACCTTGATCTGTGGGCAAAGAAGAGAATGCATAATTGAAGATTCATCAAAAAAACCATTGAAAATATTCAAGATTTCAACATTCATCTTCATTTTCTCAATTTATTAATAATTTGGGTTATGCTATTTCAATTAAACATATCTCCTTTTAGTTTTGCAATGTTAGGCTAGAATTCTCATTATTAAGGCATTGATGAACCCTTCTTATGATATTTTAATCAAAGCTCAATAATTTAATATTTGATATGTGTTTATTCTTAGATGATTGTTATAAGACTTAATACTTTTCAATTTATTAGCTACTAATTGAATTGTTGTGCGAATTTTATTGTTATGAGGGAGATAATATAATAGAAAGCACGTTATAACAATAATTGAAAATCCGATAGATGATAGAGATGTACAGCTATGCTTCACATAATTTCTATAGATGTTCTAGTATTTTTAATCTATGCTTTCATGTTCACATCTTTAATAGAGATATAGGAATGTCACATGAGAGGATAAATTTAAGTGTTATTGAGAGCAACTATTAATTAACTTAGGAACATTGATCAAAATTAATTTACAAATATTGTCTTGATATTGAATTGCATTGAAACGGATCAATAAGGAGGATTCGAGGTCTTAGTAATAATCTCGTCTAAATTTCCAAAAATCTTCATAATTTTCTCACTAGAATAATTAGTTCAAATAGTTAATTTAGAAAAATTCGATACAAAAAATTTGGTTATTCGGTTACGGTTACATTAATTGATCCTAAATTAAGTATGTAGTTCTCGTGAGAACAATAATTTATTCATCATTATATTACTTATTCGCGATATCATACACTTGCAAGATTTCAAAATCAAAACTTTGGCACCATTGTCGGGGAATTAGTTTTAGTTGGTTGTAGCTTTAATCTAAATTTTTATTTCTTTATTGGTTTTTAATTATTATTATTATTATTAGAACATGTTATAAAGTTTTT
Source organism: Fraxinus cuspidata (assembly GCA_903798385.1). Lineage (NCBI taxonomy): Eukaryota > Viridiplantae > Streptophyta > Magnoliopsida > Lamiales > Oleaceae > Fraxinus > Fraxinus cuspidata. The sequence continues at coordinate 17,467 of CAIGRP010027425.1, read as the reverse complement.
CTCTTTCCTTTCAGGATCTTGCATGCAAAGTTCAAGACAAGGTGATTTTGCTTCATTTGACCTAGAAATTAAAATAACATTTAAGTTGAGAAGAAAAAAACAGATAGAAGCACAACAAAAACAGCAAGCAGAACCAATGACAGAAGGCATACAAAATCAAGTGGCCGTTCGGGTGAACGAAAATGCATCACATCCGATTATAGCTGCTAGTAATGGAAACTAGATATTGATGTGGGAATACGTGGTTCCGCCATAGGTATGAAGCAAATCTAACATTCGGGTAAGCTAATTTTCGCTTGAGGACACACATGGTAAACATGTTCCAGCACGCGTTGCAATTTTTTGGGAAAACGACTGAAAATTTAAATGCCCATAGCTCAAGATTTTTTTGGTACGCGTGCATCAATTGAATATTTGGGGGTTTTCATTGATGTAAGTCGGTTGAGACTCTTTCCATACACTTTAAGAAATTTAGCTAGAGAATGGTTGGATATCTTGGAGCAGTTCTTAAATAAATACTTCTCACCAAAGATAATTATCAAGTTAAGAGATGAAATCACAACATCATCTCAATTTGATTTGAAGTACTATTACGAGGCATAGGAAAGAACCAAAGGGCTGCTATGGCAATATCTACAACATGATTTGTAGAACTAGTTCCAAGTCCAATACTTTTACATTAGATTAAATGCGACAAGCAGGAAAACATTGACTTTACCTGTAATGAATCATTAAAAAAAGAACAGCTAATCAAGTCTATCAAATCATAGAGGATCTAGCATATACAACTACGTTGTGGGCAACAGAGAGAGAAGGTAAAAAGAAAATTATTGGAATATATGAGTTTGACACACTAACAACAATCTTAGCACAAATAACAGTATTGACTAAAAAAATAGATGGTATAGTAACAAATCAATCAGTGAATGTAGTTCAAGCAGATTGAAGATGCAATAATTGCAGAGAAATCATGAAGTGTAGATTGTAATGCGAGGAGTCCATTTGTTGAATCAGCTGAGGATGTAAACTACATGCAAAATTTTCAAAGACTATAGAATAATCACATTCCAATACATATAATCCAGGCTGGATAAACCACCCAAACTTCTTCTGGAACAAAACCCAGTTATCTTAAGATGCACTATATCAAGATGCCCAACCAATTGTTCAACAGCCAGAAAAGAAACCTGCATAGTAAAAAGGCATTACCAAGATGGCTGAAATATCAACTCAATATATACAAATGACTAACAACACTTTGCGAATTCTAAGGGCTCATATAAAAAAAGTTGAAAAATCAAATAGGATAAATATCTAAGGCACTCTTAGAGAGACAACCAAGGAACCTACCAAGTAACATTGAGACAAATCCCAAATAGCAGATAATGATAATAAATGATGTAGAATATGAGGTCAACACTCCACCAATCAAAGGCTATCACATTCCCTCAAAAACTTTGAAAAGGACCAGAAGGGAAAACAGTTCGCAATTACTATACATGGAGGGGTTCAACTTTTAGTAATCATAGCTAAAAGACATATGGTATTAAATGAAAAGGTACCTTCTACAGATAAGGAGCACGTAGACTAGTCTAAAAAATAGGCAAAAATAATTCTAGATCAGAATTCAGACAATCCACATGTTAAGGTAACAGTTCCTATTGAAATGAATTTCCCTTCTGCCCCCTTTCCTTAAAGACAATAGAAAAAGAAACTCAAAAATTAATTTGCAAAGTTCTTTGAACATATTTAAAATACTTTATGTCAACATTCCATTACTTGAAACGATATCTCAAATGCCAAGTTATAAACTTAAAGGAAATATTATCAAAGAAGAGCAAACTAAATAAATTTGAGACCATCATGCTAAACAAGGAGTACAATACTATTTTGCTACACATCCCACCTCCTTAACTAAAGGATCTAAGGAGTCTCAAAATACCTCTCTTAATTGGAAATAGCTCTAACTTTAATTGTTTATGTGATTCTAGAGCAAATCTAAATTTAATGCCTATTTCTGCTTACAAGAAACTAGGTCTAGAAGAGCAAAATGACACAACAATCTTCCTTCAAGTGGTAGACCAATCAATTAAACAACCTCTAGGAGTGGTTGAGAGCGTGCTCATTAAAGTGGGCAACTTCATATTTCCAGCGAACTTTGTTGTCTTAGATATAGAATACCAGGATTTATCACTAATCTTGGTATGATCCTTATTATCTACGAGTCAGACTATCATGGACTTTGGAGTCGACGAGCTTACCTTGAGGGTGAATGATGAGCAAGAGAAGTTCCAAGTCTATGCCACTATCAAGAAACCTTCTCGTGAAGAGAAAATTGAAAGGTTAAAGATGAGAGAGTAAAAGAACATGTAAAGTGTTAGCATATAGATGGAGTAGGTGGAATCATAAGAAATCTCAAAGATGAAAAATAAGCTCTTCAATCATGGAAAATCCAAAAAAGGGTTGACAATGGTGAACATTGTAATCAAAGTTTTGCCAGTGAAGTACGTTTGAACCACCATGAATAAATCAACCACAAAGTCTAGCTAAAGATTTTAAATTAAGTGCTTATTAGGAGGTAAGTCAATCTCTTACCATTTTATTTATTATAATTTATGTATTTGCATTGCATATAATTTAATAGGTTGCATTAGTTTTAAGCGTGTTTGTTTACATAAAAGGATCATCATGTCAATATTAAGCCTAGATTTATTTGATTCAAAAATAGAAAAATAGCACGTGACATGTTTTTCAAGGCTCTAGAGACATTAAAAAAAAAAAATTGGTTATCGTAAATACCACATTATAGCTTATAAATTATTACTTGACTCTTATATAGATGTTTCTCTTCCATCTTTTCAAGGTACAAGGATTTTAAGCGGAAGGTAGCTTGACAAGATGAAAAATGGAATGAACGGATCCAACAAATTTTCCTCCAACATCAAACAAATTTGGAGGAGTACCTACTTCCTTTCATCCCCGTCCCTTTATATTTCTTGATTTTACTTTAAGGCATTGCGAATAATATCTAATTTAAGTTTGAAAGTGGAAAAAATATATGATTTTTAGTTTTATTATTCTTATGTGAGTGTGTTTTTTTACTGCCTTATTATATAAAAAAAATAGAAAAATTGATTATTTAAAAAAAAATTTCATGTTTATTGCTTGTTTGTACTGGTTAGGTAGAACTGTCGGAATGATGAATATATTTGAAATTATGTGTTAATTTATGAACTATGAATAATTTACATGATTAGATTATAGATTCTTATCTATGTAAAACTTGATATTATTTGCGCACATGAATTAAGTTTAGCAATATAAATGAATGAGTTGATTCATGTGCTTAATAAATTGAAATAGTAGAACTTAGATGCCAAACCAAATATCACTACATTATGCATTCTTAAATCAAATTTAGAATAGTTTGGGGGTAATTGAACTGTTGTAAAATGATATTGATATAAATAAGGATTTTATATATGTAAATTCTTGCGTTGATTATCTAAGACCAATAAGATGAAAAATTAGGCGAAAATCTTAAGTTAAAGGTCAATTATTTTTTAAAATGGGTGGTTAATGAGGGGTTCGAGCCGCGAGCCGAAACTTTTTGCTCGGGCTCGGATCGAGTAAAAACACTTTGAGTTTTTTTAAGCTCAAGCCGAGCTAAGCAAAAAATCGGCCAAAAAATTTAGGCTCGACCCGAGCTTTCGGCTAAGCCTTAGCGAGCCAGCGGAGCGGAGCCTGAGCCGGCTCAATTTTTTTTTTTATTCATGATAAATCTAAATTTTTTTAAAAGAATTTTAAATTTGTACAATTTATACATATTATAAATAATAACTAAATATTAACATATAAAGAAATTATAGCTAAATGAAAAGAAAAATTTTTTTAAAAAAAGAAGTTGCAGACAATTTTTGTTATTATTATTTTTTAGGCTCACGGGGGTTGGCCCGACTCTAGCCGATGCCCCAAAATGGGGCTCAGCCCAAGCCTCGGCTCAACCCCACCGAGACATAAGTCGGACCAACTCGGGCTTTTTTCGGGTCGACCCCGAGCCTGCGAGCCATTTTGCCATACGTAATGAGGGGTATTACATTAATCATTGCATAAAAAAGAAAAAGTTCTCATGTTGTGGAGCTACCCTAAAAGATCCTAATAAGAATAATAAAAATATATATATATATATAATATCTACAACAAACATAAAAAATCACTTGCATGAAATAGAAGATACATAACATACCTTGATTAAGCCCCAAACACTTATTTGAGATAATTGGACTTTTGACAATAGATTTTTAGTCTAATTGATTCTTAAAAGTTGAAGCAATCAAAATTTGAAGAATCTTTATTTGTTGAATATTAAATTACAATTACCGAAATCAATCCAAATTAGAGAGGGTGAAGATTAGTAAAAAAAAAATTAACCTTAGATCACACATCGGAGAAATAGCTAAAAGAATAAGTTTTGGGGAGGTATGTATCTTATGACTAAAGAAATGACATATTTTACCATTGAGGAACATGAATTGAAGTAAATCGTAAATTTATAATGTTTTACTTGATTCATTACACACATACACACACATCAGTTTTGCACTGGAGAAGTTGATATTGATTTACCTTGAAACTATTTATAGTTTTGATACATTGGTTCCAATCCTGAGACAAAATGATTGGTTACCTGACAAAAACTTTATTGCACGTTTGTTTGTTAAGTTATGTTAGGTTATGGTTTTGTTTAAGAACAATTAAATGTTCGAGTTTGATGTGTTTGATAAGTGTAATTTATACAATTATTTGGATCTTTAAATAAAGATATTTAGGAGTCACTTTGATTAACTATGGCATAATCTTTTGTATATTTCATTTGTTAGGTAAAAATTGATTATTAGAAGTGAAATTGGAATAAATGAATAAAAAAACAGCTAAGAAGTGTAAAATGGAAGAAATCCAAAGTTTGGGGACCTAGTTACAAATATCTAATAGTTAATTAACACAATGATTGAAGATTACATATGATCAATGTGATGCAATTAGAAGCCAAATGAGTATTAAAATATTTTCACAAATCAATTTTCCAGCGTACAAGTTATGCTCCAGATTCTCATCCACAAATAAATATCTATTTTTCGCATAGCAAGCGTTTGAAATGAAAGAATGATTCTTTTAGAGGAATTTTAGCCATTTAAGTTAGATTTTTAACTAATTTTGAATTACCTCAATTGGATATTAAGAGAGAAAGTTGACACAAAAGTACCGATGGCTACTTGTGCTAGCTTGATGTCCGCCTAAAGGGCACTCAACGCTTGTCCAGCAACAGAAATATCTATTTTTTACTTGAACTTTGAATTCTATCACTTTTGGAGGTGATTTTAACCTATTTTCGAGCCCTATAAATAGAACGTGGGCACAACATTAAAATCACGTCTCATACTCCATCATTCATTAATTATCATCATCAAAGAGAGGCAAGTTCAGTTATTCTTGTGAGCATAAAAAGCGCAAGTATAAGATTTTTGCAAATTGAAGATTCAACCTTAATCCATAAGTAGAGAAGAAAATGCATAATTGTATATTCATCAAGAAACTATTAAAGAGACTCAAGGTTTCAAAATTCCTCTCCACCTTTTCAATTTATGAATAATCCGGATTATATTCTACCAATAAAGCATGTTTTATCATAATTTTCCAATGCTAGGCTTCTACTAAGGCATTGATGAAACTTGTTACGATATTTTAATAAAAACTCAATAATTTAACGTCCAATATGTGTGTATTATTGGATGATTATTACAAGACTTAATACTTGTCAATTAATTAACTATTAATTGAATTGTTTTGTGAAATTTATTATTTTCGAGAGAGATACTAGGATAGAAAACATGTTATAACAATTATTGTAAAGTTCGATTGGAGATAAAGATATATCGTTATGTTTAGCATGATTTCTATATATGTTCTAATATTTTTAATGAATGTTTTAATGTTTGCATCTTTTGTAGAGAATAAGAAGATCACATAAGAAGATAGATTTACCCTCTGTTTGGTACACATTTTTTCGAAATTTATTTTCAACCACACATTCTTCAATAAAATAAAATTTTTCATCACATCAATAAATTTTTTTTTCACTTTTTAACCACACATTTTACATCATACCACTATTTAAAATACGTTATTTCTTCAATAATATCCATCAAACACTTCCTTAATTATTATTGAGAGAGACTATTCATTAACTTAGAAACATTGATCAACTAGAATTTGCACGTATTATTTTAATATTGAATTGCATTAAAGCGGATTAATAAGGAGTATTCGAAATTTTAGTAATTATCTTACCTAAATTTACAAAAACCTTCATAACTTGCTCACTGGTTAGTTTAAATAGTTAATTTAGATAAACCGATATAACAAATTTGGCTATTTGATTAAGATTACTTTAATTGATCCTAGATTAAATATATAATTCTTGTGGGAACGATACTTTATTTATCCTTATATTACTTGTTTGCAATATCGCACACTAGTGAGATTTCAAATGAGTACTATCTAAAGTAAAATTTTAAGGTGTTTTGACCAAGACTCCCTTTGGCATTTTAAAGAATTAATATGCAAGCGACAAGTTCATGGAGAAATTTGACAGAATTGGACGGCAAGGTTATTTTCACAAACTGTTGCTTGATGTAATGTGGGGTATTGTGCCAAAATGAATCGATAGAATTGTTTTGAGCAAAGTAGGTAAATGATAGGATTGTTTTGTACCATTTAAATTCTTAAGAGTGAATGAAAGTTGTTGTGATGTGAATTACGCTAGTCTTGTGCACTGAAGGTATGAAGTTCGATCCTCTGTAGCAACAATTGTTTTCACAAATTTTTTTCCTATTTTACCTTTTAAATACTTAATTTTAAAGAAAATTGCAGCTGAGGCTCCTAACTTTTGCAAAAACGAAAAATAGTTCTTGATTTTTAGCATCCTTTTAGTAATCCTACAGTGTCCATCCTTTTGGATATAAAGCATCCAAAAAGGCCATTAGTTGCACACATCAACTGCACTTGGCCATATTTTAATGCGCAATATTGTCGCTTCAATTAAACTCAGTAAACAATTACAAAAAAGTTGAAAAAATGGAAATAGAAAATGAAATGAAAAAATGATAACTTCATCTGTTTGGACGATTACTATCTAAAACTCCTTGTGTTATAACAATACTATAAGGTTTGGGATAGTGTGTCAAGAAATAAAGTTAAGGTTTGATTTGTATTCTTCCTAAAAATTAGGGACTATGGTTGCAATTTTCCCTTAAATGTGACTACTAATATACATTGAGACACTATTTGGTAAAAATTTTAGTATGCAATGCTTATTGATTTTGCCTAATGCTACTCATTCTACTCGATCAATCTCCAATATCTTACAAAAGAAAAATGTTAGGTACCTTGACCCAGGTCCCCTTCCAATGTAATCTGCCAAAACACACCATTGATCCAATACCTATTGTTTAATTGAATTGTTGCAATGCAATCAAAATAGTGAGAACACTCTCTGTCGAAATTGTAAATGGTGCTATTTTATTTAAGAGTTTTGATTTGTTTGTCGCATTTTCGTTTTTAACTTAATGTATTACGATTTCAAAAGCTAATAATAGAACTCATGCTATTATAGGGCATGTCCCCCCCCCCACCCACCCACCTATCACAGGCCCCTGGCACTGCTATGGCATGGCCCTGGTGGAGCGGATAAACCCTTGTTATTAATGGTGTACTAGCTTATTAGTTGATGTATATTGTACGACTTAATTAGGTTTTGTAAAGGAGAAAGAAGAGCATAACATTGTCAAATTTCATGAATATGAATAGATAGATTGATCCACCTTCTTAACTGGAATACATAAAATTTCACATTTAGTGCCATTTTGATTTTAGTCCAAACTTTTGAAATATTATTTTCAGTCCATATTGTTTAATGTCGTTAGTAGGGATAGCAATAGGAGGGTTGATAGCTCGTTGTCCCAGCCCCGTTGGGGGTTTTTGTGGGAGGCGAGGTGGGAGACTATGTTTCAGTGCCCCTCCTTTTCCGATCCTCAATTTTTCAACAAATTAGTATGAGATAGGAACATTTTGCTATCCTCAGTCTTCAATAAAGTCCTTTTTACTATTATCGTTCAAACTTGACATTAGCTTATCACTTAATCTTTGCATGATCATTTTTTTCAAGTCAAAATTGTACCTATTTTTAATATTGAATTTTATTTCCCAACCGTTTACGCTTTTTCACTTGTCATTCTCAATCTTTTGATCATGTGCATTTAGGCCTATCTTGCTTGACACCTCTAATTATCGAGAAATTTAACATTAACATATCAAGTCGTTATCACATTATGAATTTTACAATGGTAAAATTGTCTTGATATTGCTAATATTGCACTTTTTGTGCCCAATATTTTGCGCCTTTGCACTTTTCACTCTCAATATTTTGAGCACATGAGAAAAAAAAAATGATAAAAAAGACCAATTCTGTCAATGACAATATCATCGTGGGCTGAAAAAGTGCAATTTTTCCTCGTAAATAGTCATGGCAATCGGCTAGGCCCTTAAACCCATGAGCTTTTTGAATTTTTTTTTTTAACTTTTTCACATCTATTTAAATTTTTCTTTAATTTTTCACGAGCCCACGAGGCCTTGCCCTCGCTCGCAGCTCATGTTTTCACGAATCGAGCGGTCGAGTTGACGAGTCGTTCAGCCTGTTTGCCATTTCTACTCGTAAATATGAATAATGCTCCTTGGACATAGTCAATGAAAGAATAGAGAGAAAGAGTAACGTGATAGATAATAATTAAATGTTGTATTTTTAATTTTTTTTAAAATTGTCCAATTGTACATACTCGTTCCCCAATTTTTCAACCCGTGTTTTGAGTGTGGTTGTGTTGAACAATTGCGTAAATATTTCTACGGTGGTGTCCCACAGGCCAAAAACATCGAATCAAACCGTGGCCGCCCATCGAAAGGAACGCGGCATGACAATCGTATTTTGTCGAACTCCACTATACACACAGCAATTGTAATTTTCAGAACCAAAAATCTCTATCCAATTCTAACAACATCGAATCGAAACAAGAAAATGGTGACGCTTGTGGTGGCAACAACCTCGGATCCAGCCTCGATCAACCCAGCAAAGGAACTCTTAGCCAAGCCCGGGTGGCAGCCGGGCCCCATTTTGGAGGCTGGCATAATAAGTTTCAAGAATGGAGATGTGAGAATCTTGGAACAGGAAAAGAGTATAATAGAAGAAGATGATCTTGATTTAAGATGGGAAGCAGCCACCGAGGAGACTGTGGATGAAATCATATTTTTGTCTAAACACACCGCCGTCTCCAACCGCCCCGCCCTCACCATCCACCCCATAGGTACCCTGTAATGACCTTAATTGTATTGTATATCGTTAGGCTAGGACTTAGCTTGTCGTTTTATAAACAATGGGTCACCGTCCGGTATAAGCTGGATTTATGGGTGAGTTCTACCCAACGAAGTTGTTACAATTGGTAGAGTAGGCATTTGTATTTCACATCGTTAGGTTAGTTTTAGGCTTAGTTTGTGGGTTTTTAACTAATTGGACGCCTCCTCTGAAGCCATTTTTAAGGGTGAGACACTCACTGTGGTTTATACATACTCCATACCCACTTGCCCGTGCACATTGTTGTATACATTGCGAAATTTTGGGTAGAATTAAGGAGCTATGTGAGGTACGCAATTAGCTGGGATAACTGTATGTAGTTGTTTAATGGATGTATGTCATTTTTGCTTTTGTTTAGGAATCCTTCAAATATGCATTTCATGGCACCTATTCCATGTATGTGTTCGTGTGATTACATGTGTGAGTGTATGTATTTGTCGTTTTAATTTATCCCAGTTCAATTTCACTTTCTATCTTTCAAATATATGTAAAGATAATGTCACATATTGTACAACGTTCTTAGTGGTAATTTATGACCTGTACCTTGCTTAGCATTTGGTATGTTGAAATATTTTATGCAGTTTAAATTTCCACCCCAATGTACGAGTATTGTTACCTTTTTTTTTTTTTCTTTCACAGTTTAAACTTAAAAATATGTCCTTCATGCATAGGAACATTACATTGGACTAATATATTTTATGTGATTGGTTAGGGATACCACATTTAAAGGAGGGAGATGTTGCGCCACAAGGTGGAAGACCTGGATGGGCAGCGCCACCAAGTCCACGGATGGGGCCATGGCTGACACTCTTGATGAAAATTGCCCAATCCTTTAATTTAGTACCTGAATTTGAGGTTAGCTATTTTCAGCAATTTGAGTAAATTAAATATACTCCTCATTCATTGTCCTTAGTTTTAAGCATCTCAATCGAATGGCAAAACAATACAAATTCACATCACGAGTGTCATTGAATTCAAAATTGAAGTAGTAGATATTGAAACTTCTTTCTGCTACATAATTATTGTGATGATACTACAGTTATTGTGCTTTAGCCGAAAGGGGCTACTCTTGTGATTTTGAAGTATATATTCTTGGTTAGAGTGTCCAGTAACTGATATAAATTTTCTCCTGGTCGATGTAGATTACTTTGGAGGCTACTCACCATGGTCCTATAACAACTAAACCAACAATGTTTGTTGAGATTGGTATGTTTTTGTAACCCTTGTATGGCAATTTCCTTAGCTGCAATAATATTTGGCAGTCCTTTCTATTATATTGGTGTTATTTTATCGGGGAAGAAATTTGTACTCCTGATTTCTCCATTTAGTTGATGTACTCGATAAATTTCTTTTAGCCTATAACTTGTGGAAGAAGGTTCTTCTATTCATGTTTATTTTTTTATTTTTTCATGTTATATCTTCTTGAAGCTTCTCCTTAGAGGAATTTTCATAGACTGTCTTTTTCCAGGGCAAATTATGTCCATCTTTACTTAATGCTTGGCTTATTTTTGGTGAAAAACTTGTTACATGAATTTTTACATTCATGAGCCAGCCTTTTGAATTCTTTTCTCATTTATTTTTTTATTTATTTTTATTTTTTTTAACTTCTTCATTCTGTATGACCTTATGACAACTTGTGATATTATTTATCTGTTTCAGTTTCTATTTCAACAATTTTTTTATCTTATTCTTCTCATGAATGATCGTTTTCATGATTTATTCATGAGTCCTTTATTCTACCTTTTCACTTTCATCCTTGAAAGCCATCATGATAGTGCTATAAGGCTGCATCCCACGTACACCATGATGACATTGACATGAACATGTGCTTTTCTAATGTGTCATTTGGTGCCATCTCGAGTTTCTTGCTCTGTGTTGTATCGTTGATCACACAGGATCTTGACACAGAGTTTTAGAAAGGTAACTAGTTGTTTAAGTAAGTGTAACTACTTTTTGATGCCTCTCTATGATTCTTTTAGCTCTGCACAAGCAGCACAAAAATTGATATGGGTGTGTATAGTAGTTGAAAAGAAAGCTCTTAAGGCGTGGGCGGGGGACCATGTATCACAAGGCCAGTTTTATCTTCTTTGTGTATTTCTCAACTCTTCACTTACTGAGGAAATTTATAGAATTGGGTGAATGAGGGTAAGATATGGTATCTCAGGAGAGTGTTTTAAGAAGTATCTTTCTCTTGTGTTTTTTTGTTCAACTCTTCAATTACTTGCCTTTTTGGGAGTGCACGGTCTTGTTTATGAGGATGAAGTCCATGGGAGATGGGGGAGCCTTCATATTGATTGCATAACCAATGTCAATTACCTTCAGTGACTGGCTTCACGTGGGAATCATGCCTTTAGTAGGAACTTGTGTCAGTGCAGCTGTATGTAAGGGAACTTGTTTCTCAAGTCAAATCTTGTCTTCCAAGCTATTGTTCCAGTGTTATGTATTTCCGTTATTTCGGCAATCGGTGCTGCTCAACTTTGAGAAGACCTGAGTGAGCCTTTTTGGGTTCTGACCTTAATGCCCGAGTCAATCTTCTGTTTGGTGAAGTGTTCAAGTTTGATCTGGACCATAAGGTGATTTCTCTAAATGAAAGGTCTGACCCAGTAGGCCCAGTGTCTAGCCATGTCACAAGAGTTATGATTTGGCGTAACACCCTTATGAACTTGAGAATAAGCTAAAGCAGCTAAGCTTGCTAAACAGCATATTTATATTGATTCAATGCTCTAAATTTAACATTAACTTCTTTGACTCTTTGTACTTTCTTGAATATAGAAGAATGACGAAAGTAAAATTGCACGCCCTTGATCTTATGGCCTGGGTCATAAGGTTGTGGATAGGGAAGTAGATAATCATGAATTGCAATGTCGACATATTTTGTATTTTGCAACAACTGTAGCCAGAAAATTATGACAAATAACAAAAGTTTCTCTTAATAAGTGAGGTAGAAAGCAGTTTGAGTCTTTTGACCACTCAAAGAAAGACAGCAACTATTATTTATTAATTTTTCAATGGCACAGCAGTATAAAGGGACATTTTATCCCCATACCGTTGACTTCCATGCTTCTGAGATACTGACTCTTAGCTTCCCTCTAAAATAGCTTGTCATTTGGTTATGATGCCTTGGCTGGTCATCTGAGACAAATGAGATGAGTGCCTGACATAATATGGAAAATAAAGAGAAGAAATGAGAGAAAATAGAGAAGAATTTTGGGGAAAAAGTAATGACTGTTCAATCAAAAATCAAGTCTGAATACAATGAAATCCTAAATTCTCTTTTATAGAGTAAGGGAATTAAATCTAACTAAACTTTTAATAAATAACAACTACTCAAAATGATAAATTCTAAATAATCAAAACTATTGAAATATAAATTGAACTTTATTTTATAATCTTATATCTTCTAATATATATCTTTATTCATCATTCCTCCCAGTTGAGAGAACTCTAGCGAGTTAGGTTCTAGTAATTTCCCATAAAGGTTGATCTTTATAATGAACCAAATATTTACATGGATCTCCTTATTGCAACACAAGTAGATATTCTCACAAACATTAATTGTCTCTATAGAAAGAAATGGAATTCGATGAACTCAAAGAGCTGACTAGTCTCACAAACAAATGAAGGTAACACTAGAGGCTCGAATGTGCCTCAAATGATTATGCTATCTTTAAAACTATATTTTTATGTAAGTGTAATGGCTATACAAGCTGTAATATTGCCTTTATTTGTTTTCAAGATAAGCCGTGTCTCTGTGTTCCTTTTGCTGCCTCTCTTTCTATGTAGGCAATTGATGTTTGTGAAAATATGTGTGTCATGATGCAATTAGGAGATCCATGCAGATATTTAGTTCGTCAAAACAAATCTCGTTGGGAGACTACTGCAATCTAACTCTCCGGAGTTGAGTCTCTTAGTATGAAAGGAATTATGGGACATAAAGATATAGATTAGAAGAGATTAGATTTAAAAGATAAGAGTTTAGCTTATATTTTAGTACTTCCAATTATTTTGAATTTTATCATTTTTAATATTTGTTATTTGTTAGAAGTTTGGTTTGATTTTATTTCTTTACCTTATAAAAGGGAATTTAGGATTCATTGTATTGAGAATTGATCATTGATCATTCTTCCCCTGAATTCTTCTCTTTCTCTTCCCTATTTATATTTCTGTTTACATTCTACGTAGTGCCTTTTCTTTGTCAAATCATTGACAAGTGAACTCTTCACAGCAATAAATAAACATGAATTTTGACAGAGAAGGGGAATATGATCATAAATATAAAAGCTGGCTTTCCTGACATTTATGCCACAAATTAATTGTCGGGAACCTTACGTGGGCTGAGCTATGAAGACATCCACGTGGTGGAATTATATATAACAAAACTATAAAGCTATGCTGTTTACAAATCTCAATTTGGTAGTTCACGAATTTCATGGCTGGTTGTTTGACCTTTAGTTTGATTGTTTGCCATTCCATGGGTTATACGACCTGTCTAAATGAGCTGTCTCCCTTGGGTGCTATTAAGTGAACTAGAAAAAATATAAGTAATGCATTCAGTTTCTACTTCCATGAATTTCTAACTTTGAATAGAGGGTATTGGCTTGTTTAAATTTTGATGAATTTTCTGTGATTAATTTCTTTTGCTTGATGTAGGTAGCACACAAGAGTACTGGACGAGACAGGATGCTGCTCATGTTATTTCTCTAGTTGAGCATAAATCATGCTATGATTACTTTTCCCCCATCAATAGCAAGCTTTCAATTCTAATTTTTTATTGATGTATTTAAGTTGGTATCCAAATCTAAACTGAATTTTGATCAATTCCTCATTGCTGCAAGTTACATTCACAGAGATTCAAATGGGTGTGCAAGCATTGACATACATGCACAAGCACACATTTATGCATGCATACGCGTATTTATTACGTAATATTATTCCAGGTTGACTTTTTTTTTTTCCCTCATTTAAGTATTGGATCAAAACACAGAAGGGGATGAGTTTTGATAGACCAACTTATTTACGCAACTGAATGTTGTTTAGCATGCACTTATGTTCGGGACCTAAGAATTATGAACACTTCCAAGAAAACAACTCTTTTGATATCCTTCTGAACAATTCAAATCCTGAAGCTGTTTCCACGTTTAAGAATATGAGTTTTTGATTCAAGCCTTAGTCAGATACTGCTTGGAAGAGGGTTCAGCATGTACCAAACTTAAAGATACAGTTTTCTCACACCAGAACAAGATTATCATGTAAAATTTTAGAGATAATTTGTTGAAAACAGTTGAAGGGCATGGACGAATGAGAATAAATCACTCTTTACTGTAAATGATATATATTTGGTTAAAATGATATAGCTATACTAATTTTTTGATGCTTCAGATATAAATATCGTAAATGTTACTTTTGATATAATCCATTGGGTTATATACATAGTTGTAAATCATTGTGATACGTTTTATATAATGGATTCCTTCTAACAAAGGGAATTTTCTTATTGAAGTTAATTTGGGAAGGACTTGGACTTGGAGAAGGTGCTGCATTTGGAAATTGGAGCAGGTAGTTCTTAAATTATGTCATTGTTTGGCCCCCATTTTGGAGAATTTATAAATTTTAGAATAGTGATTGATGGGAGAATGTGTGGTTGAAAAATAATGAAAAGTTTTAGATTTGTGTGTAATATTATTTTATTTGGAGAATGTGTGGTTAAAATTAAGAAAGAGAAATTTTAAAAATCTTAATGGGGGCCAAACTGTGCGTAAGAGTGGTTTAGAGCGAAGCCAACTGCTTGTGTTTGAATCTCATTAAAATGAGAATAGAATGTTTGGAATAGTGATTGATGGGAGAATGTGTGGTTGAAAAATAATGAAAAGTTTTAGATTTGTGTGTAATATTATTTTATTTGGAGAATGTGTGGTTAAAATTAAGAAAGAGAAATTTTAAAAATCTTAATGGGGGCCAAACAAGGGATATATTTCATGTTTTTATCTAAAGGAAGCGTAGTTATATTACTGTCTTTATACTTCCTGTAATACAATTTCTTTAAAAAAATTGGTTCTTTTATTCCTCAGTAAGACTGCACAGAAAAAAGTTCTACTTGGGATTGGAGGAGGACATTATGTACCTCGGCACATGGATATAATCCTGTAAGTCAGTAGTTTCTACCATTTCTGATTATGCAACTTCTCCGTATCAGTACTCTGTTCATTTTATTTGAAACGTGCTTCTTAAAATCTACAAGTATATACTAGGTACCTTATTATTTTATCTTAATTTCGAATACTTCCATAAGGAACAGGTTTGTAAACATCTAAATGGAAGCATGGAAACTTGTAATTGTTTCAGCAAATGTAGTTTTATGGTTTCTTAAGGGACCAGGGAGATTTTATTTTGCAATTCTATTTACTCTCTATAAGACGATCTTGTCAATGAGATTGAAGAATGACAAAGATTACGGAGATTGCATCTACTATAAATACCTATATAATTGATTGTAAATTATTGTAATTAGCCTCATTACCATATTTAGGATGTACATAATTTCTATTTAATGGAAGAACCCTTAAACGGGAAAAAAATGATTCAGCCAAACTTTGTCATAGTATCAGAGTCATACCTATAGAAAAAATGGCTGAATCTTGGCGCCTATGTAGGCAATTTTCGGCGTGTATAATTGACGCGATTCTCGGTGTCTTCTAGGTCAGTGTCGTCGTTTCTTTTTCGGCATTTTTCTGTACGTAATCGACGGGATTCTTACATCCTGTGTGTGGCTCGACGTGATTTTCGGCGATTCATGGCTGGTCGTCTGCTCGCGTCCGTTCTGGAGATCATTGGGGTCGATTTCCATTTGGGGCCTTCAATGTGGGTTGTGTGTTTAAGGAGTGGGCCTATGTTGGAGTGTGTTTAAAAAGTGGGCTTGTGTTGGAGTGGGCTGCAATTAAGTTTGGGCCGATTTTATGGGCAATTAATTTGGGCCACAATTTGCATCCGGGTTGTGTGGGCCTACAAATATTTTTTTGGACTGATTTTAGGTGACAACTACTTTAGGCTGCAGTTTGGTTCCTGTGTGGATTGGTTTTGTTTGGGTTATATTTTGTAATTATCTATATTACAAAGTTATGTCGGTTGACGCCTTTTGTGTTAAGTTTATACGGAAAAATTATTTTATATGAGAATTTAAATTCAAGATGTTCTTAAAAGGGAAGGAGCTTTGAGGTCATATTGATGTGTCATCTACAATCCCTGAAGATGCTAAGGATCTCAGTGCATGGGAAACAAGGGATGCTCGTATTAGTTGATGTAGGATCAATTGAAATTTAACCTAAAATTGATATCAGTAGAAGGAAAAACAGAAGAAGAAAGGAAGAAGCCGACAGGGAAGAAAGAAACGTGAAAGGAAAAGGGGAAACATAATCGCCAATCTTATTTTATTCAATCATTAACTAATTCAACAACAATGAAAAATCCAATAAATAGTAAAAAAAAATAATACCTAACTTGAAGGACTTGGCCAACCCCCTACTACAAGCCTAATAATAGAAAATATAAATAATAAGTCTAATAACAATAAAATAAATCTCGATCTCGATGATGTTCGCATCAACTCTCTCGGGGTGGGAGAAAAAACTCGACAATGTGGAGTGGATAAGTCATAAAGGTTGCAATCAATCACCCAACCATAAACTTAGGGGTTTAACGAACTTTTTCCGACATCCATAAAAGCATGTCAGTGGCGGTCTGAATCTCGTGTCCCCACCAATGTCCTTGAATGTGTGGAAAGAGAACTGGGCAAAGGAAGATCTTGCTAACTCTGATAACTCTTCAACAAGTCTAGGTCAAGCTGTTGTAGTGTCTCTTTCGTAATCCATGTGCAATTAGACGCAAGCCGATCAACCCAACGCACAAGGAAGCGTTGAACATCCCCATCTTTAGTCAACATAATCTGTTCATCTAAAATCGCATCAATTTTATCTTTGTGTGCTGGGAAACGTGGTATTGTGTTAGAAGTAG
>CAIGRP010027423.1:0-19936 GCA_903798385.1 Fraxinus cuspidata | reverse complement strand
CATCACTAATGAGTGCCCTTGGTGTTCCATCCACTGTATGCGTGTATAATCTCTTTTAATTCAGCCCATTGTTTTCTTAATTTTCAGCCACCAATGTGTATATATTTATATGATTCAACCTCTCACCTAGCTGCTGACTTTTCCTCCTATTCACGCTGCCGAATTCTTGTATATATAACAAATTGCAGACTTTTTTTTTTTTTCAACAGAAGCTGCATTTTTATCTCGTTTTTCTCCACAACAGTACAATGTATATACATATATTGTATAAAGCAGCCGCCAAATTGATTTCTTTTTCTGTGTGTATATGGTATGTATATATAATTCCAGACGCCGCAATCCTCCTTCCTCTGTTCATCTGCGTATGTGTATTTATATATGACATCCCTTTTTATCATTGATGCCCAATACCACAACATAAAACTCAACCGCCAATTGCTTTATTTTAATTCAACCAATAAAAGTACAATTGAGGCTCATTTAATGTATTATTTTCTTCAAAGCAGTTCTTCACTTTTCAAAGTACGAATTTTAATATTCAAACTTTGCCTCCAATATTTTAGTTTGAATTTTGCCNCCGCCAATTGCTTTATTTTAATTCAACCAATAAAAGTACAATTGAGGCTCATTTAATGTATTATTTTCTTCAAAGCAGTTCTTCACTTTTCAAAGTACGAATTTTAATATTCAAACTTTGCCTCCAATATTTTAGTTTGAATTTTGCCATTTTCCGTTACTTTGCACTCTTTTCTTCAATTTTTCGTTAAACGTAAAGTTTTATCTAGAAAATACAATATAACGTAAATGATGTAGATTTTTATTCAAAAGATAATAAAATATCATAATTTAACACCACGAATAAATATAAAAACTACATTTATCAAAGATCGATGCATGTATTAATGATTGCATATTGTACTATAGAGAAACAGAGAACATGACATAATGTACAAAGTGTTGTAGTCCACGATATAAAGAGAAAGTATCTCGATCAGGGCATAGAGTTCCGCACAAGGTGCTGCAATATCTACCTTTAACCCCTAGCCTTCAAAGGTTGTATATGTCAAGGCATACATCAGAGCACATGATTTGGCATTCAAATAACTAACTAACACAAGGTGAAATGTCGCATCCCATACATAGTGAGGCATAGAAGCACTTTGATCAAACTTATCCTCATTTCAGCCTCAATTCACATTGTATACATCTTGGTTTATGCACAGATGGATTTAATCCTTTTACCATGTCTAATGTGCAGTACTCTTGTTGGCCAGTTATAATAACTGTGTACAATCTACCACATTGGATGTGCTTGAAACATAATAATATGTCTTTGAGTATGGTTATCCCAGGACCAAAGAGTCCTAGAAAAAACCTTGATGTTTATTTATGTTCTCTAATAAATGAACTAAAAATATTGTGGGATAAAGGTGCTGAAACATACAACATGCATACAAAGCAGACTTTTCATACGAAAGCTACGTTGATATGGACAATTAGTGAGTTTCTGGGATATGGTATGTTGTTTAGATGGAGTACACACGGTCAAAAGTCTTGTCTGTATTGTAAGGATCAAACTAAATCATTTACACTTAAAAATGGAGGAAAGACGCCGATTTTTTATTGCCATCGTAGATTCTTTCCACCCAAACATGCTTTTAGAAAACTACGAGACAAGTTCTATATTGGTAGAGTTGAAAAGGATGAGGCACTACATCGGCTAACCAGTGATGAATTGCAAATTATAGTTGAGAACCTTCTGGATATTTCAAGAGGAAAATTTTGTAGGAGACAAGACATAGAAGGTTTTGGTTGTAGCCATAATTGGCTGAAAAAAAAAAACTTATTTTGGAAGTTACCTTATTGGCATACGAATCTCATCCGAAAATTTAGATGTGATGCACATCGAAAAGAATGTATTTGAAAATATATTCAACACAGTCATGGATATAAAAGGAAAAACAAAAGACAATTTCAAGGCCAGAAAGGATTTAGAGCTTTATTGTAATCGTTTTGAGCTTCAAATATATGAAGATGAAAGAGAAAAATTGTATATGTCAAAGACTGCTTATAGCCCAACTAAGGAGTAGAAACGAAAACGTTCGCGCATGGATTAAAAAATTAAGAATGCCTGATGGTTTTGCATCAAACATTGCACAGTGCATCAAAGGTGATTGTGAGTTCTATGGAATGAAAAGCCATGATTGTCACATTTTTATGCAGAGATTGCTCCCAGTTGCATTTAAAGATGTATTGCCTAAGCCAATTTGGGATGTTTTAATTGAAGTTAGCCATTTCTTTAGAGATATATGTTCTACTGTTGCGATGGTGAAAGATATAGAACAGTTAGAACAAAACATTGTTGTAACGTTGTCAACTTGGAAAGATTTTCCCTCCCCATTTTTTTATTCAATGGAGCATCTACCTATTCACTTGGCATATGAAGCTAAAGTTGGAGGTCCTATGCAATATCATTGGATGTATCCTTTTGAGAGGTACGAATGTTTTACTTCTTATATTATCTTCTTCTACCATTAAATATGAAAAAATATTTTAATACTTATACTACAGGTTTCTACACCAGTTGAAAAAGAAGGTGAAAAATCGAGCTCATCTTGAAGCGTCTATAGTAGAGGCATACCTTGTAGAGGAAACATCAACATTTTGCTCACTATATTTTGAGAAAATTATTGAAACAAGATTGAATCGTGTACCAAGGAATGATGACAGAGGGTTTTTCGATCCCAAAGGATGTCTATAAATTTTTAGTATGCCTGGACGACCACTTGGCACCCAACGTTCTAACTGTAGATTAATGACAGATTAGAATGTTCTACAGCTAGTGATTTCTTATCTTCAGGTTTTGGATGATAACAACATAGTTGATCCTCGTATAAAATCTATGGCTTTAGGTCCATCTCGTACAGTGAGATATTACAACGGATACTTTGTAAACAATTTTAAGTTTCATATTTTAGATTATGGGCAGCATAAGAAGATAATGAATAGTGGTGTTTGCGTAATAGGAAGATGGCATAACGAATATGAATCTGACTACTATGGTTTGATAACTGAAATACTGTAACTTGAATATTTAGGAGTAGCTGGAAAAAATCTTACTTTATTCAAATGTGATTGGTTTGAAAAAGATGGTGGGATTAGTGTGCATCGAAGATTTGGTCTTGTCGTGATTAATCATAAAAAAACTAGTCACAAATGATGTTTTTATACTTGCTCATCAAGCTCAACAAGTATATTGCACGAGTTTCCCTACGAAGGCCATAGATAGACTTGATTGGTGGGTAGTTGTTAAAACAAAAGCAAGAAATGTTACCAATATATATGGAATCATATTAGAGAATGAAGAGTGTAATGTGTGGGTAGAACTTGTGTTTCAAGAAGATCGACCACTTTCTAGTCAGCAACCTGCTCGAGTAACTGTAGAGTTTGATCAACAAAATTTAGTGCGAGAAGATGTTGTGCCGAAGAAGTACCGGATATTGAAGAAAATGTGCAAGATGACTACGGTAATGGTGATGATAATTTGACATCTAGTTCAAGCGAAGGAGACACTTAATGAAGAAAATGTTGGCATTCAAGTAAATTTTCTGTGCACATTATACTTCAAAGTTAATAATTCAGTGATTACATCTAATTCTAGTAAGAGCTAATCTATCTCAACTTTTGTTTAAATTTTAAGCAACAGAATTCCCTTATTAGTGTCATAGTGATATACTAATATTAAATTTATGTTCCTTGTTAACAATTCATTTTATGCTAATCCCTCGTTAGTCTTTCATCATTTGAATGATTGGGACATGGCTGCAAGTCTTAAATTATTTATCTAAAAACAGAATATGAATTTCACCATTTCTTAATCTTTTTAACTTAGTCGTAACATTATTTTAATTTGATTCGTACGTGAAACTCGTTCAATCGTCTTTAGACTAGAATTAAACAACAAAAGTTCTAAAGCGATCCTCGCACGTATGATCAAGATGGTGGGTTAATCAATCGTATGCTATTCATCTTATGTAATAGATGATAGCCTTTAATATAATTTCTAATCACATTGTTACGTTAATATGATTGAATATTCTCAAAATATTGTGATCGAATGTTCTCAAAATGTTAAATCAAAGAATTAATGTTTTTCATCAGTTGGTTAATTTCATCGTTTCATAATCTTTTTAACTTAATTGTCACATTATTTTAATATGATTTCATAAGTGTACAAAATTTACTTATTCGAGCCTACAAATATAGACATTTAATAGCTCTTTTGATTAATTATATCCTAATTTATTGTATATTTCGTTTATTAGGTGAAACTCGATGATTGGAAACTAAATTGAAATCAAAAGTTTGGGGATTAAATTGAAATTTTTCAATAGTTGATTTGGGCCACTAAACGATGATTGAAGTTACTACATTTTCAATTGGATGAAATTAAAAGTTAAAGGATCAAAATTGCAAGAGAAAAAAGGACTTAAAAACTCAAGAATTGAATATTGGGACCAAATTGCACATCTTCGAAACCCTTTGAAAAATCTTTACAGAAAACCAGATTTTCACTCGTACGTTATATTTTCACTCCCAAAAATTCACTCCAGATTTTCACATTATCAAATCCCTAAAATTCTCCCTCCCAATTTTTTTGTACAATTCTCTCCCAAATTTTGTGTATTCCCTCCATTATCTTTAAAATGTTTCAATCTCTAGATATCTATAAAGTTTTCTCTACATTTACACTTCAAACTTTTCAAAACTATTGAATAGAAGATGTCTACAGTTCTTTAAACCTTTCATATATGTGAAGAGTTTATCTATATCTCTAACCCTGTTGAATAGAAGATGTCTATAGTACGATGACCCTCCAAACATCGATCTCACAGACTAGAAGATGAGGAAGATGAAGATTGGAATCAATATGGGTCCCAACCATCACTTTCTACCAATGAAGAAGAGGGTCAGTCTATTGTAAGGACAATGAGTAGGTCTACTGAGGAGGAAGACGGTTGTTCTACTGGAAGGACAAGGGGGTCCCAACCAAAGCACAAATGTATCTGTAGATGGCTCAAGAAGGATTATTTTAGAATGAGATTTTAATGTATCTATAGATGGCTCAAGAAGGATTATTTTAGAATGGGATAAAAATAAGTAAGTCTGCTTTTTTTGTTGATTATTTCCTTCATTTTCTGTAACATATAATAATTCTATGATAATGGCAAATGGAGTATAATAAGAAGCACATTGCTAATGATTTTTTAGTTTTCTGTAATAATGTCCATGTTTTGGTTCTTTTTTAGTTTCAAATGGAATTAAATGAATAAAAACATTTCACAAGCATTTTAGTTTTGGTTCTTTTTTAGTTCAAGCATTTCACAAACTCTATAATTTGTTCACTTTGATCCTTTTTTCTTTCCAATTCAGGTTTATTATCGTATCTACATCATGTGACATTAGTGCTACGATGAAGATTTATCTTAGAGGGCCTTACTCAACCTTTTGCACAGTACCCAAGGTAACAAGAACGCTCTTTTGGAAACCATTTGAGGTTTTTTTACCATTTATTGTAAAAATTGTGTTGTAAAATATGTTAATGCATCATAGTTATCATATCCTGCCCCTTTTGAAGCATAAGAATTTTCAATAGCACTAGTTAGTTCTCTCTTTTACGTATATATTGGATTACAAATGATATTTCTTGGAATTTTTGTGTGTTTAAGTTGTGAAAATTGGGTAGATTTCAAAATGTACTTAATATCATGATGCTATGAGGAGTCATATTTATTTTTGTAGTTTGCCTATGAATAAGTTTCATCTAGAAATTCAGGTGGTAGTGGAGTACATTGTACAATTACTTGTTATCCTATCCAACCCCTTTTGAAGCATCGTAACTTTGAGCAACACTGGTTTAGTTGGATTCTAATGTGGAGTTGGTGGAAATTGAGACTTACAAAGATGACAATACTAACATGGTGTGTTCAGTTTTTCCCCCATGTAGCCCATGTTCCTTTTGGGGTTTTTAATTGTTGGCAATGGTAATTTGGTTACCCAGAAGTTTATTCACAAGACGTTTGTCTAATTTTCATTTACACGCACACTTTTACTGATAAGATCCACAACAAATGCACACTTACGCAACTCAAAAGAGACTAAGATAAATCACATGCACAGAAAGATTTTTCTATATGTTGTCTAATGCAAGTATGTCAAGTTTTGCTAAACTAGCAAAAATCTAATGAACCTTTTATAATAAAGCTAAACTATGTGCAAAACAAATAGCCGCTCCTTCATGTGACCAGTTATAAAAAAAAATAAAAATACATTTTTGTGTTTCTTATCGCTGATTTATTTCTCATGAAATTCTTGTTATTATATTAGAATAAATACTCTTGGGATGTAGAAAAGCAAGAAGAGGTAAAGGCAGTATGGTTAGCAGCCTTGAAGGTTCGACTTAGGGACATATTTTGTGAGGCTAGAGAATACGCAAAGAAGAAAAGTGGTTCTAAAGATGTGGCTGATTGGAATGGACATGGACCACAGTGGTTAAGCCCTGAGCATTGGAACGAGCTTGTAATGGAACAACGATGAATGGAAGAAGAAGTCCAAATCTGGACATGATAATTGGTTTACGCATAAATTAGGAACAGTGAGTAAGCACACATCCGATTCGATAACAATTGTCACGCACGAACATAAAATGGTATGTCCCTTCGAATGTTTTTGATACACAACTAATTAAATGTGTATGTTTTTTGCTTACTTTAGTTGTTTAATATATAACTTAGTGAATGTATGATCTATTTTGATATTTTTGTTGTTGGTTTGTTGCTCAAAGAATTATGTCGGCCACCACATGCTTCAGAGCTATTCAAACGTGTACATAAGCGAAACAAAGGGACAAGGAGAATATGTTGATAATAAATCACGACTTGTTTGTGTAAGTATATATAGAATATATTTGTATTACATGTTTCATATAGCATAGATTATGACATATTTGTTTTTGTAGGAGAAGTATGAGCTTTCTATGGAGGTAAGGCATGGTTCAGCGCTATTAATCCAACCTGAGATTGATATTGAATTGTGGTGTGAAGCAACCCAAGACCCAAGTAAAGGCGGCCGTTTGTTTGGTCTTGGTACTTCCCTATCGGCTTTAAGTACATTCTCTATATCTGAGTTTGTTCCATCAATGGAGTATGATGATGGAGATGTTAGTTTAAAAGAGCAGCATCACAATGCTTGCAAGAAGACTGATGATCTAACAAAGGATAAAGATGATATGCATCGAGAGATAGAAGAGGTGAGGTGAGGCGAGAGCTCATAGAATTCCAAAAACAAATGGAATAAAAGAGGCATGAAGACGAGAGGAAGCGTATAGAGTTCAAAAAAATGATCATGAGTAAGATCAATGGAAGGCAGGCTCTTTAATCTCATTGTTAAACTCTCACAATGATCTTCAAGGGCTCGATAATGTCCAAGTAGTTGGCCTATCAACTATCTTTTTGTTATGTTGTTATATGTTCCAAGGGATACAATTTGATGCATGCTAAAAAGGTTTTTGTTGAATGCAAGTTGATAGTAAATTATTGTAATTTTGTTTTGTAATTTAAATCTATGAAATAAAGAATTGAAATCAAATTACTTGTAATTCTGTATTTTTTGTGTATATTTAATATTTTAAAATTCATAAGAGTAATAAATTAATATAACAATTTCATTTATTTTTAAAAACAATTTAAGCAAATTTGCATCAAATTTATTTTCGTAGGAAATTTTAATTAGAAAATAAGTAATACTGTAGGTATATTACCAACGAAAATTTTCGAAAGAAATATTGTAGGTAAATTACCAATGGAAATAGAAATGAAAATATCCATATTAATTTACCAACGGAAATAGAAATGAAAAAATCCATTGGTAATTTCCTTCATACTACGCCATCGCTAAACTTGACGCTAATAACATCCATTCAAATTCGTCGGTATTTTTGATGGATATGTATTTGAAGGTAAATTCGTTTATGTTGCCATTGGAGAAATTATCAGCGCGACTTTCACTGATGGTATGTGTCGACAGAAAATTTCCATCAGTAAGTAGGTTTATCGACGGAAGAACGCAAATTTCCATCACTGAAGCTGCATTTTCAAGTAGTGTAGAAAGCTGTGACAAAAATGGAAGCACATAGTTGGTAATGATAGGTTGGGTTGATGGCTCAACTAGAATTACTTTAGGTGGCAGAAGGATACACCGCTTCATTATTCAATCAATTAAAGATTTAAAGAAAGCACTAGTGTGCTACATAGCATTATTCCAGTTGATTGGGACGCTAGCAATACAAACGACTTCCCAGAACTCTATAATGCGATTTGTTGAACCGTTTGAATTTGAAATGGTATTGCAATATTTTCATATTGTTGAACATCCTCATAAAGAATTGGGATCGCCACACCCTGAGATTCAGTCAAAGACGTAAATTTTTCTTCAACATGTTTGATATGA
This sequence comes from Fraxinus cuspidata, assembly GCA_903798385.1. Taxonomy (NCBI): domain Eukaryota; kingdom Viridiplantae; phylum Streptophyta; class Magnoliopsida; order Lamiales; family Oleaceae; genus Fraxinus; species Fraxinus cuspidata. Next base: position 11,428 of record CAIGRP010027423.1, on the reverse strand, counting down.
TATCATGACTGCTAGGTGATTGATTCAACTTTGCATCGAACATTTTTTATATTTCATCTATCTTGCACGAAATTTTTTCGTGTAAGAAGACAACGATTTAAAAGTCTATAAAAATAAAAATGATGTTTGTGGATTGTGTTAAAACAGAGCTGGTGGATATGCATGTACAGCCCGTTGAACTAATAAACTAGATTCATTTCTAGAATAATCCAGAAATGCCTAGATTAGTGTTAGAATGTTTTAATGGGTGAATTAATGGTGTTATTCATGTACTTAGGTAGAGGGTAAGTATGCAATTAAATATAAATAAATGTATTAGACTAGGTTCATGTTGGGAAAATGCTATATATACTCATGTAATCTAACCATTTGAAAATCAAGTAAAAGTTGAAGTGATAATGGAATCACATATATTTCATCCACTACTTTTCGCGAGTTTGAGTGTTGAGTGAACCTATGCTCTTCAATTTATAACAAATTGGTACCATAGTCTTTTGTGTTTGGAGATAATTGAAGAAAAGATGATGAATGGAACTCCATTTCAAGTTCCATCATTCACAAAAGAAAATTATGATAATTTGTGCATTCGTAAAAAGGTTTGCTTAGAGCTATGATGTTTGGGAACATGTGGTCCAAGGTATAGCAGCAGAAGATGCACATGTAGTTGCCGTGAAAAAAGATCAAAAGGCATTATCTCTCATCTATCAAAGTTTAGATGAAAAGATGTTTGAGAAGGTTGCTAGAGCAACCAACTCCAAGGAAGCATTAGATATTCTTCAAGATTCTTTTAAAGGAGTTGATAAAGTGAAGAAGCTACGTCTCCAAACAGTAAGAGGATAATTTGAATCCCTACCAATGAAGGAATCTGAATCTGTTTCGAATTATATTTCAAGAGTTTGGCTATTGTTAACCAAATGAGGAGATGTGGGATTGACGTGAAGGATGATCGGGTCGTTGGAAAAATTCGATTCAATTATGTTGTCGTTGCCATTGAAGAGTCCAATTTGGACACCATGACCACTGAGGAGCTTGTTGGATCTTTGCAAGCTCATGAAGAATGAGTAAAGAAACTGAAGCAAGAATCAGTAGAGCAAGCTTTGCAAGCAAAGATTTTATTGAAAGTGAAGGAGGAAAGAAGTGGCACGTCCTAAAGAGGTCGAGGACATGGAAGAGATCATGGTCGTGGACGAGGCGGATGAGACACTAACCAACCTTTAAATAATGAAGAGAAAATCCAAAACTTCAACCAATGAAGAGGCTGTGGACGAGGCAGATGAGGACATTTGAAGCAAAATCAAGGAAGGTATGACAAATCAAATGTTGAATGTTATACCTGTCACAAATTTGGCCATTATTTTTGGAGATGCAAAAATAACGTGGAAGATAAAACTAAATTTGTGGTGAGCAAGAATGAAGATGGAGATCCCACGTTGCTTCTCGATTGCAAAAGTGATGAAAATGAAGAGAATAATCAGTGATATCTTGATTTAGGTGGAAGTAATCATATTTGAAGAATGAAAAATTTATTTATGGAGCTTGATGAATCCAATGGCTGAAATACTACTTTTGGAAATTCTTCCAAAGTTTAAGTCAAAGGTAAATGTAATATTTTGATTGCTTGAACGATGAAAGTCATCAATTCATTTCTAATGTGTTTTATATGCCATATATGAAAAGTAACATTTGAGCTTGGGACAACTTTTGGAGAAAAAATATGATATTCACTTGAAATACAAAAGTTTGACTATTAAAGATGAAAATGAGAGACCGGTGCTAATGATGAAGGATATAATGTTTATGTTGAACATTCAACATGATGTCCCTAGATGCTTGAAATCCTGTGCTAAAGATTCTTCTTGGCTTTGGCACATGAGATTTGGATATTTGAATTTCTATGGCCTCAAAATAATGAGCAAGGAAAGCATGGTGAAGAGATTGCCAACCATTGACCATTCAAATCAACTCTGTAAATGATATCTTTTTGGAAAACAAGCAAGAAAGAGCTTTCCTAAAGAGTCTTTGATAAGAGCTCGGTGTCAATTGGAATTGACCCACTTAGATGTTTGTGGACCTATCAAGCCATATCCCTTGGTAAGAATAATTATTTTCTCCTTTTTATTGACAATATTTTCTCGAATAACTTGTGGTTTATTTCTTGAAGGCAAAATCGGAGGTGTTTGAGACTTTTAATTCAAGACTTTGATCGAGAAACAAAACAGATATCAAATCAAGGTTCTTCAGTCCAATAGAGGTGGATAATTCACTTCTAATGAATTTAAAGACTTTTGTGAGAAAAATGACATTCATCATCATTTTATAGTTCCAAATTACTACAACAGAATGGTCTAGTCGAGAGAGAATCGAACCTTACTTAACATGGCAAGGAGTATGCTTAAGAGCAAAAATATGCCAAAGGAGTTTTGGGCTAAAGTAATTGCTTGTGCAACCTATTTGTCCAACCAATGGCATAACAAAAGTGTTCATGGTAAAACACCACAAAAATCTTGGAGTGGTTACAAGTCAAATGTTTTATACTTGCGGGTTTTTGGAAGTATAGCCTATGCACATGTATCGGATGAGAACAAGACTAAACTCGATGCCAAAAGTGAGAGGTCTATGTTCATTGGCTATGGTCAATGTTTTAAAGGTTACAAGTTGTACAATGAAACAATGATAGAATAATCATTAATAGAGATGTTTAGTTTGATGAAGAAAGAGCTTGGGAATGGAAAGTTGCAAAGAAAGAATACAATTTTAATCTATTATTTGCTGAAGAAAAAGAAGAAGAAGAAGAAGAAGACATTATGCAACCTATTACTCCACTCTCAACACCGCCACTAAATTTACAAATTGGGGAAGCCAATATAAGTGAAGGACCTCGAAGAACTATAAGTATTCGAGATTTCTATGAGTCAACCAATGAGGTAACACAAAATTTAAGTGACTTGACTTAATTTTGTCTTTTTGCAGACTATGACCCTCTAGGTTTTGAAGAAGCCGCTCATGATAAAAAATTGAGAGAAACCATGGAAGAAGAAATAAAGGCAATCAAGAAGAATGATACTTGGGAATTGAAATCACTACCTAAAGGAAATATACAATTGGAGTCAAGTGAGTGTACAAGATAAAGAAAAATTGAAAGGCGAGAAAGAGAGATATAAAGCAACATTAGTTGTAAATGGATACAAGCAAAAAGCCGACATTGACTATGGTGAGGTATTTTCTCCGGCTGCTCGTTTAGAAACAATTAGTTTGATTATTTCCTTGGCAGCCCAAAACCAATGGAAAACTTGTGAAATGGATGTTAAATCCACATTCTTGAATGAATTTTTGGAGGAAGAAGTCTACATTGATCAATTCTTCGGTTATGTGATTGAAGGGTAAGAAGATAAGGTCTTAAAATTGAAGAAAACTCTCTATGGCTTGAAGCAAGCCTCACGTGCTTGGAATAACTTGACAAATATTTTCAAGCAAATAACTTTTCCAAGTGTCCACATGAACATGCACTTTATGCGAAATTAATTTGGTTCTTTTTACAAATTGGATGTCGATAAATCTGCGAGTCTAGATATTCATTTAAGCGAATTGAACCTTCTCAAACTATTTCAACAAAAATGGTGATATTTTCTTTATTTGTTTGTATGTGGATGACTTGATTTTGAAAGGAAATAATCTAAAGATGTTTGAAGAATTCAAAAGAGCTATGGCTAGAGAATTTGAGATGACATACATTGGATTAATGTCCTATTATCTTTGCATTGAGGTGAAACAAAGAGATGACGGAATATTTATCTCTAAAAAGGGATATACAAAAGAAATTCTTAAAAGATTTGAAATGACGAATTGCAAGCCAGTGAGCACCCTCGTTGAATGTGGAGTTGAATTGTCTAAACAAAGAGATGGAGAGAACATCAATTCAACATTTTTCAAGAGCCTCGTAGGAAGCTTAAGATATTTAACTTGTACAAGACCGGATATTCTTTTTGGCGGTGGATTTGTAAGTCACTTCATGGAAGCTCCTACTACTTCTCATTTAAAGGTGACCAAAAGAATACTTCATTACATTAATGTTACACTTGACTTTGGTATTTTCTATACATCTTCTCAAGACTTCAAGCTTGTGGCTATCGTGATGGTGATTGGGTTGGTGATACTGATGATCGAAAAAGCACTACCGGATTTGTTTTCTTTATGGGAAATATGATATTTACTTGGAATTCTAAGAAGGAACCTATTGTGACTCTTTCTACGTGTGAAGCGGAAAATGTCACAGCTACTTATGGTGTTTGTCATGTAATTTGGTTTAGGATTTTAATGAGGGAACTTAACCAACCACGAAAGGCCGATTTTTGTTGATAATAAGTTTGATCTTGCATTGGCTAAAAACCCGATGCTTTATGAAATGAGTAAATATATTGATACGAGGTATCATTTTATAAGAGAATGCATATCCAAGGAAGAAGTGGAGCTTGAGTTTCTGTAGTCTCAAGACCAAGTTTCACCAAGTCCTTAAATATTGATGTTTTCCAAAAGTTGCGGATGTTCCTTAGCATAATGAATCAAGTTTAAGAGGGTGTGTTGAATTAATAAACTAGATTCATTTCTAGAATAATCCATAAATACCAAGATTAGTGTTAGAATGTTTTAACGTATGAATTAAAGAGAGTACATGTATGTCCATTGGTGTTATTCATGTACTTAGGTAGATGAAAAGTATGCAATTAAATATTAATACAAGTACTAGACTAGGTTTATATTGGGAAAATCTTATATATACTCATGTAATCTAGCCATTTGAAAATCAAGTAAAAGTTGAAGTGATAATAGAATCACATATATTTCCCCCACTATTTTTTCGTGAGTTTGAGTGTTGAGTGAACTTATGCTCTCCAATTTCTAACACAATCTATATGACATTAAAAAATATCATGCTCTCGAAACAATAGTTTTGCTGAGTGTAAGTTTCATTTGGGAAATTTATGTTGTCTCTCATTATTGATTACTGAGGCATGCAGGTCGACCTCTAGAATGATGAGGCCCTAAGCGACTAATAATCATAAGGTCCTTAAACATAAGCATAATAATACTTGAATATTTAATAACATAATATATTTGTCTATGTACAATCCAAAAGATAAAATAGCAAAATAAAACATCTATAACAACTCGAGAGATTAGACTAACATAATATTTAGCTTATCATGAGATGCAAAATCAGTGATCAAACTATTCAAATTAAGTTTTTTCAACAAAATATATATAAATTTTTGTATTGCTGCTTTTTAACTTGATCAATTAAAAAAGTTAAGCTAATAGAAACGGTTAGAAGATTATGAAAATTTAAATGAATTAATATTTTATATTCTAATAAGTTAAACTTTCATACACAGCATTCGAATACATCATCAAAAACAAAAATTCAATGTGCACCCATTTAAAAAAAAAAGAATGTACTAGAGAAAATAATCTAATATAATTCATGATTAAAGGCATTAGAGATTATCTGCCTCTTTCAGCACAACTCTTTGCAGAAAAAATACGGCCCTTTGATTTTTTATTTTTTTTCCCTCTTTGAGGCCCCCAAGACCATTGCTTAGATGACTTTGATTCAGGGCTGATGCTTACACTGCTTTTATGATTTGCCTACTAACATATTTCATTCAAGGAAATTTAGAAAATATACCATGTAGATAGGGGATATCTTATCCCATTCTTTCTTTGCTAGGCTCATAACTCAAAAAATCCAACAATTACGAGATTTATTCGCTCCCCTCTGACTGAAGGAACCAAATCATCTGACCATCAGTCCGAGAGATGAGTTAGTCATTCATACTAAATAGCTAAACTAACAAAAGCATCCTTATTGTAAATAACAAACCATACACTCTACATTAAATTATGTAACATAAATACTATTTCTTTAATTGTTTTATCATTCTTCAAAAGCCACTATATAAATAAAATGTTTTTTTTTGTCAAAATATTTATTATATATTTATTTTCTTTGAGTTATGTTGCGTTTTGTGTAACAATAATGATGAACAATATGAAATCAAGATAGAAAATCGACACAATATTTATGTGGTCTGCTCAATGCGCTTCACTCCCCTCACTCCACTCCGACATCGGTCTATATATATATATATATATATGAATAGCAGTTGCGGTCCCTAGCCTTTCAAAACTTTGCAGAAATTACCCAAATCTTTCATTTTGGCAAATGAGATCCCAAACCTTTTATTTCGATTGAACGTCGAGGAAAAATTCCACAAAATTAAAATTTTAACCTATTTTGACCAGTAAAATGAAGGATAAAATTGTAACTCTATATTTTCTCAAATAAGACAATGAAAATAACTAAATCAAAAAGAAAACAAAGAGAAAAATATGCACCTTACCCCCAATCCGCCCACCCACTTCATAAGAAAACATGTCAGATGGTGAAATTGTGCATCAATTGTGGGTGATTAGGCGTAGCGGTAGGCGACGGTGAATGGTGGTTCCATCTAGTTTTGGTTGTGGGTTGGGTGGGATTGCAATGGGGTGGAATGGAGTGGGGTGGTTAGGAAAGATGAAGTGGATGGGTGGGTTGGGAGTAGGGTGCATATCTTTCTTTTCTGTGTGTTTTTATTATTATTTAATTATTTTATTTCTTTTATTTGAAAAAATGTAAAGTTACAATTTTACCCTTCATTTAAGTAGTCAAAATAGGTCAATTTTTTAGGTGCGTTCAAAATATAATGTTTAGGACCTCGACTGTCAAAATGAAAGGTTTGGATAATTCCTGGTAGGTTTTGAAAGGTTAGGGACTGCAGCTACTATTCTCCCTATATATATATATATATATATATATATATATATATATATATATATATATATATATATTGTTGGATTTTGATATCAAATAAATCCCGAGCTATGATGTAAACATTATATTAACCAATAATCATGTTCAAAGGCTTAACACGAAAACAACGTGAAAAGTTGGAAGTAGCTTAAATAATTATTGTTTTTCATGGCCTGTATATATTATCTCTTAGATGGAATTGAATCTTAGCTCATTTAAACATCTTATTGGTCCAACTAAAGCCTAACATAATCTATATACATATGGTCTCTTTACNTATTAACCAATAATCATGTTCAAAGGCTTAACACGAAAACAACGTGAAAAGTTGGAAGTAGCTTAAATAATTATTGTTTTTCATGGCCTGTATATATTATCTCTTAGATGGCTTTGAATCTTAGCTCATTTAAACATCTTATTGGTCCAACTAAAGCCTAACATAATCTATATACATATGGTATCTTTACCCTAGTCGTAAAGTGTGTGATTTGTGTGAAAAAGAGGAAAAACGCGGTTGCTTCTTTCTGCAAAAGTCGGTTGCCATATTGAGAAGAAAAATCGGTGACTTCCCTTTAATTTTTGGTGTCTTCTCTTACCTTCTTTCATTGTTTTTTTCCTTCGTGGCTACAAATCATTACCATTATCTTGTCTTTTATGGGTGAGATTGAGGAGCAACCGAGATGAAAATGTTGATTTTGAATTTGAACTATTTGTATTGGTTGTTTGGTAGGTAAATATAACATAAAATTGAGCTCGAAAATCACAATTTTAACGATTATTGGAGCAAGCTTCTGCAACACTTGTCATATTTTAACTCAAAAGCTATGTCATTACATAAGAATTACAAAACATATTGGATATTAGTTATTATTTTGCAGCTTACAATTAATTTTTTATTCACTTTAAGTTGGGTTATCAACCTTATATCATTCTAAGTGTTTGATTGGGTTTAATTATAATAAGATTATAATGTAGAGTAGTAATATGTCTCACAAAATGTGTGATTAATAAGTGAGTTATGATTGTGAATGTGTGATAAATATTAATGTGTGACTTTGCCTTCAAATTATAAGGAAATTATAACGAAACTCGATATGAATGGATGCTGTTACACACATTTTATGCCTGGTATTTGACTATTATTGAAGTATGCTTCATGTTTTATTGTTTCCCCTTTTGGCAAGCAATTACACTACTCTCATGAATTTTATATGTCGAGTTGAATGCTCTAGTCATCTATCGCAGGGAGCCACCATTGTGGATCAACCTTACGAGGATGATGTTGATATGTGGAATAGGACTTCATGGAACTTTGAAGATGAAAGCGATTCAAATGTATGCACATATATTTCTTTTATATTTTTGTTCAATATGTTTGGCCCCTTGCTAATTTTTAGTAATTCATTTACTATTTTAGCAGCATTCGCACGGGCACTTGTTTGTTTCATTTGTTGGGGGACTTGGACAAACTGTTAGTCACACATGACTTCTTCTGGTGGGGGTGGAGTTGGCCGCGCGCACTACAACGATCATGTCAGTTAAAGAAATAAATATATGAGTGTGGGAGAGTTTTAAAAATGAGTCTCCAATATAAAATGGGGTCGGCTTTGGGGAATAACAAATTGAACAGTAATATGATGAAGTTATAACTTGAGAGTTTAAATTTGCATTATCTTCAACTGGCACTAAGTGTGAGCTTTTGTACTATAAGGAGATTAATGAAGGTCGTTGGATGAAAAGATACGTGGCCTCATCCGTGCGGTTGATGCCTCTAATTTTAGATATGAATCAATCATAAGACTTAAATGCTAGTACCACTCTAGCATCCATAATGCTTAACTTGCGGTTTTGGACTTAATCAGATAGGCTGGCAGTAACGGCTATGACAGTAAATTGTCACATTAATCATATATCAAAAAGATTGCTTCGGAGATCTTGTATTGAGCTCCTTTCGTGGCCTTGCCTCCATTCATGGGCCGACTCTTCCCATGAGGGTTAGTGTGGTTCGATAGGGTCTGCAAGCGTATTTGTTCAGTCACAAGAAGGGGTTCGATTAGATTAGCCTCGTGTTAATATATTTCGAGACGACGTGGGACCCTATCTTTGCTTGTCATGTAGAATATTTGGAGCATTGTGAATTAAGGGGTAACACAACTCATTTTTCTTTCATTACATGCAAGTTGTACTATCCCATACCCCCCTTTCTTTTTCACTTGTCAGCACAAACTTTTGTCTCTGTCCCCTTCATGAAAATGACTACTTCCAACTCTCCTTGTTTTCTACTCTTCCATCTCCTTGTCCTTTCCTATCTTGAAATGTTTATTTGATTCCCTCCATCTCTCTTAATCTGAATTCGTTCAAGAAAAAGACAAAATGACTTTGCTTAAGATAAATTTGAAAGCATTAATTCTGTTTACTTGTACATAATCATAGAATTACGGACATTACGATGATTAATATAATTTGCAAAAGACATGGGTGTAACATGTAAAGCAAAGATAGTCCATATACATAAATCTATATATCAGCCTAAGTGCCAAAATCAAGAATCCAAATTAACTCATAAAATATTCTGATTAAATCCATATTGACTATACTTAGCTATAGGGCCATTAGTAGTTTCAGTTTAACTGAAATGCTGTTGCTCTAGCCATGGCCAAAACCCGGTTTGATCGTCCATGCCACATAACAAACTGCAGAAGCTTTCGTCTTTCACATTTTGGTCCAATTTCTGGCACTGAATATCGGGTCTAGACGATGTCTGGAGAAGTTGTGCCGCACCATTGGGCCTCATGGAAGGTGCAAAGAGGGGTCTGTTTGTGGGATGTGTAGGTAAAGGGCTGTCAATTGCAGGTGTTCTTGATATGTCTAGCTTAATATCCGAGCTGTTTTCACTTCTGTTACTACAAGAACCTTCCAGTTCTTTGTTCAGATTGATAGACTCCGTTGGTTCCCTTTTCTTTAGTGCCAGTATCTGCAACCATGAATTTATTAATCTAATACAAGTCTTGTTCTATAATTGTCAAAAAAAACTAATGGGCTAAAGTATAATCCCTAGTGTATTGATGGTGCTTCCTAGATAAGTTTAGCCTGTTCTCACATTTAATTTTTTAATAAATTAAGATAATCAAAATCTAATAATTGTCTCGTGATTTGTTTGGTAATGTACTAGACGGTGTTTGATTGGGAGAGATCATTTGAAGTAAAAAATGATTTCTTTTTTAAAATATGGTTAAAAAGTATACGTTCAAAATTATTTTATTGAAAGAGTATATAATTAAAAATTAATTTGTAAAAAATTAATTTTCAAATAAGTTGTCTCAAACAAACACTTAATAAATTGTACAATACTACATACTCGTTCCCATCTGAGCCACATTCTTCTTCAAATTCATTTTTCTTCAAATTCATTTTCAACAACATATTTTCTCAATAAAATAATTTTACGTTTAAATCCAAAACTTTTCTCAAAAATCCCTACTACAAAACCTAATCTATATAAAATGGGGCTTAAACACACCCATGTTAAGCAGTCGAAACCAATTGCTATGTAAATAGTTCCAATCTATTTAAACAAGAAATCATTTATGATTTTGGATCCAATGCTACACACGTACACAAACATTTTTATGCAAGGATATGTTAGAAATTTTACGTACCTCAGCTTGAAGTTTTTGATTTTGTGCTTGTAGGGCATCATTATCTGTTTTAACAGCATCAAATTGTCTCTTAAGAACTTCATAATCTTTCTCCAATTGCTTCGTCTTCCACCTTGCCCTCCTGTTTTGGAACCATATCGCAATCTGCCTCGGTTGCAGGCCTAAAGCCCGAGCCAGCTGCTTTTTCCTCTCAGGCTCGAGCTTATTCGCCAACGCAAAATTCTTCTCAAGTGTCTTCACTTGATCCATGTTAAGCCTCCTCTTCTTCTCTCCCAGTTGTGATCCGTCGTCGGACAAATCATCCTCCACGTGATTATCTTCACAAGCATCGGAAAACACAGACGATCTCTTCCCCATAAGTGAAACTACACCTGCATCAATTAAAGATATGTTATAAATCCATTGAGAGGTTGAAATATTTGCAATCACTTCATGTAAGTATAAGTGGAGAGAGATGACCATGGAAGTCTTGAGGGTTGCAATGGGGAAGAATTGGATTGAGAGAAGTGGAGGGTTGATGTCCATCTTCATTTTGAGTTTGCAGCATAAAATTGGCGGCGAAGAAGGCCATTTACATGCAATCATGATCCACCAGTCATACTTTTAGAGAGCTATAGGAACAAAAATTTTGTGTGTGTGAGAGAGAGTGAGAGAGCTGTATATATGTATAGACTCAATAAATCATTTCATATACAGTTCCTTGTTAACATCAAAGAGAAAAATAATGTCGCCAGTTGGAAGGAGACTCATTCATTGCTCTGATATATAGCTTATATACCTTATCAGCTTCAACAAAATTATTTCTTTTCTTTATTTATGTATTTTCATGTCTATATATGTATTTTCGAGTCTCTTTCATTGTATCATTTTTTTTTTTTTTGTGGTAAGGTGTTCCGATCCCTAATATATATATATATATATA